>VYZT01032517.1:0-20275 GCA_013400735.1 Pomatostomus ruficeps | reverse complement strand
ACAGGATGCGACGCGGCGGCGGCAGCTCCCCCCTCCAGGGCCGCCCCCGCCGCCGCTCCGTTATCGCTCCGCTCCGGGAGCGGCCGCGGGACGGGCGCTGAGCCGCCGGAAATAACGGGGCGGCCGCAGGAACCGCCGGGAGGAGCGGACGCGGCCGGGAGGGACGGCGGCCGAGCGGATGCTGCACGGCGGGATGCGAACGGCGGGGGGGGCACGGCCCTGCTCGGCGACAACTCCCGCGGCCGAACCCCGCGCCGCCGGCTGGCACCTCCCGGAAGGAAGGGGAGACGCAGAGGGGGAAATTCTCGGGTTAGCAGACACGGGAGGGGTTAATTTCCATGGAAAATCGCGAGATGCGCTTATTTTCAGTAGCANAAACCGGAGGGGAACGGGGACAGCCCGGCAGGAGCGCGGCGGCACCGCGGGGACCGGGGGAAGGGGGGAGAGGGGCCCCGCACAGCTCCGCGGCACCCAGGGGTGCCGATCAAAGGATACGATCCGGCAGGTCGCGCTCCCCGCCAGGCTCTCCTGGATGGCCACCGACTGGTCCATGTTGGCCCCGGCAGCGCTGCGGACGGCGCTCCCCGGGGCCGGTCCCCGGCGGCTCCCCCGGCGGCGGCTGCGCGCTCAGGGCGGCTGTCGCGACAGGATGCGACGCGGCGGCGGCGNGGCACGGCCCTGCTCGGCGACAACTCCCGCGGCCGAACCCCGCGCCGCCGGCTGGCACCTCCCGGAAGGAAGGGGAGACGCAGAGGGGGAAATTCTCGGGTTAGCAGACACGGGAGGGGTTAATTTCCATGGAAAATCGCGAGATGCGCTTATTTTCAGTAGCACCTTGAATTTTTTTCTTTTTTTTTTTTGTTGAATTTCAAGACGACCCAGCACAGGAGCTGGGTTATTATGCAAATTAATTAATGCGGAGTGTGGAAGTAGTTGATGTAAAATCTCACTAGAGCGTTTTGCACTGTAGAGACGGAGTTTGGCCTAAATCAGCCCCTTCCACACATGTAGGTCGACAGACAGGGAAACCCCGAGTGGTGTCGGTCATGACAGCTCTGCATCACTTTCCCCCTCCCTCCCTGCTCACCAGCAGCCAAGGGAACAGTCTGATAGAGCTGACAGAAGCACCAAACCTTGTAAGAACTGTAGTGCTGGGGTGTGTTTTTGAGACGGAAGAACCCTTGACACGAGTACACTGACACTGGCCTGAGACAAACGAAACACACGCCCCAAGCGCTGAGCTGCGGTTTCCCTGTAGCAGAGTGGGAAGGGCCGGCTGGGGTAGAGTGACGCGTTTTCCAGGCAGCCCCACATCCGCCCCGTTAGGGCTGGCAGTGCTCCGCGAGGGCCAGCACCGCACAGCCGTCCTGCTGGGACAGTACCCGAGGCTCCAAGGGCTCCAACCTGCCCAGCCCGGCTTTCCTGCCCGCCCACGGGTCACACCGTGCTCAGCCACGCTCGAAACACCAGCACCAACCAGGGGGCTGACACAAAGATTTTAATATTTTACAGTCTTTTCTCTAAGAAACCAGTGGTGGCAGGGAACAGCACCCTGCGTTGTGTGCTCGAGCGGCAGCACATTGACTCCAGGTAATTGTGCCCGACCAGCTCTGTGTGCCGCAAGAACAGGCTGGGGGAGCACTGCGGGTGGCTTATGGCCCAGGCTGATGCTCACCTCTGGGCTCTGCCTTTAGCAGTAGAGAACCACACATGCCAAACAGAATAATCTAAAACATGAGACACTTTTAGATTAATCCCATTTCCCTGCCTAAGACAGAGAAGCCCCGACACCTTGTTCATGGGACAGGGACAGTACAGAGGGTGTTTGCTGGCAGCCTTGGCTGAACTCAGAGAGCAGCAGGGTCCTACTGAGTGCTGCTGCAGGGGAGGCTGCGAAGCCTCACACCCTGTAATTCAGGAGCAGGACCACCCCACATGCCATGACCTTCAAGAGCAGGGCCAGTGTCACCTGCGCGGCGCTATTGACGTGAACTTTGCCATCCAGTTTCAGACAGCTGGCCTTTGGGGTGGCTGGGCAGCACTCCTGGTAACAGGCAGCCTTCATCCCAGCGGCACAGACCGGTTCGGCAGCCTTGCAGGCTTTGCTACATCCTGCCATGTAATTCAAGCCCGTCTTCTTCATCTGGAAGGAGAGAGACATTAGCCTGGGGGTCATGCCGAGCCCGTAGCATTAGCATTACAGGAACACAACGCTTTGCAGCCCCAGGCCATACCTCACAGAAGTCCTGCCCCAAAATGCATCTGGTGATGGTCTTCCTGCCTTTGAAACATCCATCCCCGTGACAGGAAAACGCTGCACACACTTTGCCCTGTGGGAGAAAGGACAGGGGAGACACCAAATAACCATCAGACATCAGGACAAAAACTGCATTTCAGACAGTCCTTCACTCCCGAGGGCTCCTCTCCACCCCGCTCTGTTCTCTTGGTATTTGTGTTCTCTCAGACATTTTAGTTCAGAATAAAGAAGTATTAGTGAGATCCAGAGATAAGGGAGTATTCCGAAACTGCAAGAAACTACTGAAGGACCAGCACAGCAAACAAATTTCAAGCCTCCTTTTCCTTCCTCTTAACAGGGCTCTGCAAAGATAAGCACCTTCCCCTCCACTGGGCTCAGGAAAGGGCTGCAGACCCCGGTGGGTCCCGCACCCTCCGTGCAGCTGCAGGAAAGCTTATTTTGTGCTCAGGTCAAACCGCCTGAGCTGATGCAAGTGTTGGGCTGGGGAACAGGCCTGATGGACCCAATGGACAGGGCTCCTTACAGACTCCTGACTTCCAGTGCTCATTCAGGATTTGTTGCCCTCCCAGAGTCAGCTTTTTACCCCATACAGCAAGTGGAGGAGGAACCTTTCCCTGTGCCCTGCTCAGGTGGGAGCTCAGCCGTCCCAGCACCCATGGATGCAGCAGCCTCTGCTCCTGCGGTACCTACGTTTTGCGGGGGAGGCCGAGGGGCAGTGGTGGTCGTTGGTGGGGTAGTGGTGGTCGTCGGTGGCACGGTGGTGGGTGGCAGGTCACCTGCAGACACACGAGGAGCCCCGTGAGGCTGCACCCAACACACAGTGAGCCCTGCACAGGGCCCTCTGCAGCGACACAGCGCCAGATTCACCAGCACAGCTCACACTATGTCCAGAGCTGCCAGGGTCACCCTGCCCCTCACCCAGCTCCGAGGACAGAGTGAGCCCCAGGGCAGAAGAGCTGCAGCAATACAGCCACAGCCCCTCCACGATGGGTTCTGCCCGTCTGTCCCCCACCTGTGTCACAGAACAAAACCCAGTGGGTACCGTAGGCGCTGGCGTTGAGCCGCAGGCAGAGCGGGGTGGTGCAGCACTCCAGGGCACACTGCTGCCTGCTCCTGCTGCCGTTGGTCCTGCACAGCTCCGTGCCGCACCCGCTGCTGCACCCGGCTGTGTAGTTTGTGCTGGAGAAACGAAAAAGCTGCAATAGGCAGAGTCAAAGAATAAAATGAGTGTGAAGAGGTGCTGTCATAAAAGAGCAGGAATAACTGACAGACTGTCAGAGAGAAAAGGGAAACGGGAGATGGATACAGACTCAATAGAGCGCTGTGGATTCCTGAGATAGAGAAAGGGAAGGCTTCCCCCTCTGCAGCCCCCTTGCAGCTCTGTACCTCGCAGTAGGTCTCATTGTGGCAGGTGATTGTTCTGTTGGCACGGGCTTCATCCTGGTAACACCTCTCTCCGGAGCACTGGAAGCTCTGGCAGGTGAGCTGGAGAGACACCAGGGTGTCACCCTGCAGCAAAGCCTCCTCGCACAGCACCGCAGGGCTGTCCCCAGCCACAGCCTCATTGTCTGGAGGGGCCACCCCACCCGGCCACCTGCTGTGCTCCCTTCCACCACAGGAGATGCTCCCATGGCACTCCAGGATCTCGTGACCAACCAGCCGGGCCCCACTGTCCATAGGGCTGCAATGGCCCAGCAATTCCCCTCTGTCCATTCCTCCCCTTACCATTGTCTCTTCTGCTCCACCCATAGAGGTGTTGGTGGCCACCACAGAAGCGTTGTTGGTGGTGGCCACCATAGAGGCGTTGTTGGTGACCGCCACCACTGAAGTGTTTGTGGTGGCTGCCACGGCCTTCATGGTAGTTGCCGCCACCATCAAGGCATTCTTGGTGGCTGCCAAGGTGCTCTTGGTGGCATTGGCTATCACCGAGGTGTTCTTGGTGGTCACTGAGGTGTTGCTGGCAGTGGCCACCACTGCAGCGTTCTTGGTGGTGGCCACCACCATGGCATTCTTGGTGAGTGCCACCACTGTGGCATTCTGGGTGGTCGCCAAAGTGTTCTTGGTAGTCACTGCCACCAATGAGGCCTTCTTGGTGGTCACCACCCCTATCAAGGTGTTCTTGGTGGCTGCTGAGGTGTTCTTGGTGGCCACCGATATGTTCTTGGTGGCCATCACCATGGTCTTGGCAGTTGTGTTGTGCTCTGAAAAACACAAAGCTCCTGCTTGGTGAAGGAAACACCAAGGAAGAACGTGCTCAGTAAGCCCTGTGTCCCTTCCTGAGCCATGGCACAGTGCAGAGGGACCTGCAGGAAGCATCTGTCACACTGTGGCTGGGAGGTGAGGTGGCAGTCAGTGACAGGATGTCCCCAACAGGGCCCACTTGCAGCCACCAACTGGGCAGCCCAAGACGCAGGTCAGAGCCCAGAGCCCACCCCAGCAGCACTATGGACAGACATTGTAACAGCCTCTCCCTCCTGCTCCCGGCCATATTTCCTGGGAAGAACAGGCTTTATTGGGGCTAAACCTGAGGAAAGATTCCTCACCTTTCCTGCAGCTCTGTCCTACAGAGCGCAGCCTGGACAGGACAGGCACAAAGTCCCTGGTGCACCACACTGCCTTTGCCCATTCGCCGCAGGATCCCAGCCTTCCCCTTGGGATGCAGAACTCACCTGTTGCGGCAAGAGAGTCCAGCAGACAGAGTTGCAGAGCCAAGATGCAGAGCAGCAAGCCTGGAATGGAGTGGGAATGACTGAGACCTCCACACCTGCTGTCTGCTTTACCCACAGCTCAAAGAGCCTCCCCAGCAGCACAGACAACGTTTTCATCCTTGAAACAGATAAACAGAGATGCTCCTCCACTTTCCCAAAGCCCCGAGTGCCCAGCAGCCTCCCTTCGCCCCAGGGAGGCCTCTGGCACAGCCCCCAACAGCAGGAGCAGCAATGGATCCAGGCTGAGGGACGGACAGGGACAGACACTGCTCTGTTCTGCACCAGAGCCCCATTACCTTGAGCAGGGGAGATGAGCCATCGGTGTCCAGCCATCGTCATCCTCCAGCAGCTGCACCCAGACCTGGCAGAGGGAGGCACAGGCAGAGCTGCTCCCCCGAGGTGCAGGGAGGACAACCCCGTGCAGGTCTGTGCTCTACCTCCAGTGCTCAACCCCAGGACAACCCCTCACCCCCTCCTGAGGGACTCCTCAAACCCACTGGGGCTGCTGTGGCTGCTGACGGGGAACAGGAGCCCCGGGGAGGTGTGTGTGCTGTTGGTGTGGCAACAACCCTCCCCAGAGCTCACAGGCAGCTGCCAGGAGCAGGAGCCAGGGTGACACAGGGAAAAGTGCACCTCTGCAGCAGTTTGCTGCTGCTGCGAGTGAGGATGTGACCTGGCTCTCCATTCTCCATTTTCATTTCAGATGTTTACCTGTTCTGCTAAGGAACTGGTGGAGATACGACTCCAAACAGGCTCCAAAGCCAAATTCTCCAAGGAGAATGGTAATACTCCCCTCCTGTTTCATTATTTAGGCTGTCACCATTCTCCCAGGACCTGGAGGGGCTGAAGCTCACACAGAAACCTCCAAGGCTGTTCCCTCAGCGTGACAGAAAGGACAATGCCAGCTGGCATCTCTCACCCTTTAAACCAGCACAGCCACCACCCACAACAGGTCTGGACATCCTTACTGAGCCCAGTGCCAGCTCCAGGGCAGGCAAGGAACCAACATTTACCTGACATGGTCTTATCCCAGAACAACCTTCCCCCCACAGCATTGACTCACCTGTCTGCTCGTTCCCGAAGCCCCAGCAGAGCTGCAGTCACTGCCAGCACTGAGCACCTCTGAGCAGCTGCTGTGGCACCTGTCCCACAGCCCTGCCCCACCCCTGCCAGCCACCCCCTCGGGGAAGTGTCACATGCAGCTCCCCAGCAGCAGAGACACAAATGGCCCTGGACAGCAATGGAGAAAGGGCTTGTGAGGCTGGGGATGTTACACAAGCACTCAGGGGACTGGGGGACACACCTGCCACTGCTACGTGTGATGTGAGTGGCCTCTGCACAATGGATCTGCAATTCCTGAGGCATGAATCCATGGGGTATGTACAGACATCTCTGAGCGTGACACCAGGGGCCAAGGATGCTCCTGAAGCCACAAGACACCTCTGATCACACTCTGTTCCCAGCTCCCCACTCCTGCACCACAGAAGGATCTGCACACAAGTGACCTAGCAGACCATTCAAGTGCCAGAGGAATCACCAGAGCCAAACCTGCAGCTCCTTTGGTAATTCCCTGAAAACAACAACGGCCAAAGCTCCCCAGGGAGACAGACCCAAGATAAAAGTGCTCCTGTAAGCCAGGTGAGCTTGTTTGGTAAAGGAGCCCAAAGAAAACCACAAGTTTACAGCAAGATCTAGAA
Organism: Pomatostomus ruficeps; assembly: GCA_013400735.1. Lineage (NCBI taxonomy): Eukaryota > Metazoa > Chordata > Aves > Passeriformes > Timaliidae > Pomatostomus > Pomatostomus ruficeps. The sequence goes on along the minus strand of VYZT01032517.1, from coordinate 13,613 downwards.
ACAGGACCAGCACCGATCAGCACAGTGTCCACGTGCTTCAGAGAGTCAACCCTCATCACACACATTTCCATCAGAGTGGGAATGATGGAAGGAATTGTTTCTGACAGCTGCATAAAAAGCATTTCAAACACACTGTAATCAAACCTCTTCCTTCCAGCATATGAAAGAAGACAAGTCTCTCAGCACCTCCTAAATTACAATGACTTTATTTTTTAAGGTATTCTTTAATATAAAACGATGTCACAAGTCTAAGGGCCTTGCTAGAAAGCGACTCTATAAAGTATTCTTGAAATCTATGTTCATGCACATACAAAATCCAGAAAATGAAGAAGTCAGAGCTGCTGCCACATCCACTCTCTGTGCAGATGTGTGACCCTTCACCCAGGGACAGCTACAGCAGCCCCTGGCGCTTCAGGTCTTCGTAGGTCTTTTTATTCACCACGTTCCCGCTGGAATCCTCATATTCCTCCTGGAACAGAACCAACAGTTTCAAGAGACAGAACTCAAATGTTAATTAACTCCAAGAGCAGCCACTGAACATCAGCACCCTGCCAGAATCTCTGTGCAGAAAGGCAGGCAGTGGATCTGCCAGCAGGTCCTGGGAGAAGGGCTCATCCAGAGCCAGAGTCTTTATAGGTTGTACAGATTCTACTTCCCACAATTGCCCTGCACACTGCTGAAAAACGGCTTTGGGACAGAAGTTTAGGAAAAAGCAGCAGCATAAGTGAGGACACTGCTCACATCCAGGAACAAGGGGTTCCCATGGGCACAGGAATGCCTCTCACTGCTCACCTCTGTATCGGGCTGCCACCTCTCTGAAGCCTTCTGCTGTTTCAGCTTTGCCCACACTGCAAAGACAAAATCAAACAGGATCTGTGCCACTTCCCTCAAGATACTTGTTTTTAATCCAGTAAAATATACATGAGCTTTTTTCCCTCCCTTCTTTTAAAACACCATCACTGCAGCAGTCCAGGAATGTATCTAACATCCATCACAAAGTTATCGTTCCTCTGTGTGGTTACTGAAAGGCACTGAACTGCAGCAAACAAGACTCTAAATGGATTGTTCAGGATGGGATACAAGACCAAGGTCCAAAGCCTCTCCTTTAGAAAAGGTGCTGTTCTTTAACATGTTCCCTGTTCTGCCATCACTACTTACATGAGACTGCATCCTCAATCTGTGTGACGTTGGCAAAGTGTGCTGTGTTGGGAATGCCCAGGCACCGCATTCCGTGGGCATGTCTCCACTCCTGGGGGAAAAGAGATGAGGTCAGCGTGAGAGGGAGCACCACATCCTCCTTTTGGTTTAGGATTGGTCCTTTTGTTTCTTTTCTCTCAAGGAAATTTCCCCCATTTTTTTTTTGCTAAGGAATAATAACGACTGGGTACTTAGGAGAAACAAAAGAATTTGCCCCACGAAGAGTGTGACTGGCTCTGAACAGGGTACAACATACACTATCAAGGTACAAATCTACCAGTCCTCTATAAAAACATTATTTTCTTGTTCTGTAGACAGTAACACCACACCAGCCAGCAACAGGCTGAGCACCGGAACGGGTGTTTAAACAGGCACGGATGGTACAGCATCAGCAAAAAGAGATCTCTGTATGCCCAACACGGTCCCGTTGCATGGCCCTGCAGCACCAGCCCAGACCCACACATCAAAAGTGGCAAAAGTGCTGCTCAGGGGCTGCAGGGACTCACCAGTGACCCGTTACAAAGACTGTCTGAACCCACCAGGGCTGCTCCTGCACGGAATGTCACTTACTGCGAAGTGCCGCTGGAACGCCTTGGGCCCTCGGTAGGTGTAGTTACCACAGATCTCACAGTTGTAGTTGATGTTCAAACCATGGAGTTTGTACAGCCAGTAGGGGATGGGCTGCAGGCAAGGAGACACCAGGATTAGGTCACATGGCAAAGCAGCTCAAACAGAGGAGCAGCGAGGAGTCAGTGACCTCCCCACTTCTCCAGGCCTGACAGTCTCAGTTACCTTCCCATCCCAACCAAGAGGCAGATTCTTAGGGTTGTAAATGATTTCATTTTCTTCATCTTCACTCTCGCTCTCACTGATCTGCTCTTCCTCCTCCTCCTCTCTCTCCTCCCCTGTCCGGGCCTGCTTGCGCTGCACGTTCTCATGGGTGAGGTGTCTTTGTTCCTGGAGTGAGAGAAGGGATTGTCCACACACCATGACAGCAATAAAGTCAGGGCAAACTCAGTGAGAAACTTCCTCAGTGTACAGAGGGAGGAAACACAGGATGAGAGTGAAGCAGAGAACTCCCACCTTACTCAGCCACACAATTTCAGTTTTTAGTACCCTGACATTTCCTATTTGCAAAGAACGAAACCTTGTATCACCTATTAGCACTTCCAATGTTACTACAGCAGCAAACATCCTCCCGAAAACAATCCCCCAAAACTGAAGGCAAGGAGCAAGGCAGATCAAGGAAAGCTTTCCAATACTGTGTGACTTATGCATAAAATAGATGTGGTGCTGTCTACGAAAGCACTAGGTAAAGATGAGGACAACCTTCCAGTCACTATTTGACAGCTCTGAAATCAAAAGCTCAAAAACAAAATAAAATCCTTACCCCAAGAACTTCCACATACTCATAAATCTGAGCTTCCAGGAATGCAAGATCTTTATTTCTTTCAGTGTCTCTGAAACAGATTAAACGTGCAAGTTCAGCACTGATACCTTCCGTTTCCTTCAGCACTATTTGGTCCAACATGAAAGGCTTCCAATACTCCAGAATCTCTGTCCTAACTATGCAAGAGTTATAGAACACTCCTCAGCCAAGAGGAGAGAACATTGCCAGCCTCAGCATGACCTCTAAGAACTCACCTTTTGCTTCCTTTTGTCTTTGGATTCTTAGCAAACAAGGAAGAATCAAGCGCTTCCAGGGATTTGCCTTTCGTGCTGAAAAGCCTCTGAGCACGCTCCTCCAGAGTCCTGCCGAGAAGCAGGGAGGGGATTAGTCTAGACCACAGTTTTACATTTCCTGAGAACTATTTGAGTTCATGCAACGAAATTCTAAATGTAGCTTTTAGGAAATCATGAGATTCCTTTTATTTTTGTCTTCACTCTTCAAGGCAAAGTCTTCTGTACCAGAGACTCCCATACAGGAGCTGTTCAGAGCAGCAGATCCCAGTACCCACTGCTTGGTTCTCAATGTTTCATCTTTCAAACATCTCTAAGGTAATTCTAGTACAACAGAGACAACCACACAAGAATCCCAGAAAGAAATGGGACACAGGAAGACCTCAGAAACTGAAAGGAACTCTACAAAGACTGCACCTTACCCGCCACACTTCAGCCCCAGAGCCAGCAAAGCTGATTTTAACCTGTCCAGTCCCAGCGAGGCCAATTCCTGTTCAAGTGAATAAACCACTGTGAGAGACACACTGTTCAATACATACAACATGGATATAATCCACTTTAGCTTATTAATGAAGAAAAAAAATGAGGAATGTGACAAATCTAACCACATCTTTCAAGTTACATTTCTCCCAACGGGAGAAATTACATCATCAGCACCATCAAAGTTTTACCCAGAAAACACAGAACCAGGGATGAAAACAAAATACTAAAATTACAAAAAAACCCCCAAATGACTGAACTTCCACCTGCTCAAAACGTGGCAGTAAGTGCAGAGCACTGGAAACATACCTCCCAGGAGGAGAAGGCTGAGAGGTCCAGGTGGGCACCAGCGTGGGTGAGGGCGCTGCTGGTCTCTTTCTGCCAAAAAAACCACGTGCAAAAGCTGCATGACACTGCAACACTTCTGGCCAGAGAACATTTTAACCTCAAGAAAAGCCAGTTCATTTCACAGAGAAAAATCCTCTTACTAAACTGAAAATGGAACAATAGCAAAGATGCAAAATAAGCCAACCTGAAACAACGCTCGTTTTAAAGCCGTTATGATGGGGTTTAAATTCAGGTCAGCGTCACCCTGGTGACACAGAGCTGCAGCCCTCACTGCCATGGTCACCCCCAGCAATGACTTTACACAAATGACTCGCACAACCCCCTCACAGACACAAGAGCATCACCCAGGCTCAGGCTGCTCACCGGCCAGCCTGGGAATGTGCCGTTCTCCCACTTCTTCTCAAACTCCGTCTGAATTTTCCCAAACAGTTCATTCTGGTCCAGCAGTGGCTTCACTCGATCTGTGTAATCCTGCAGGTACTCGAGGAGCATTTCAAGATACCTGGCAGGGAAATCATGAGCACAAGTAATTCACCATCACCCTCTAAGCACATCTCTGGACAGTCACTACCCTCCAGCGCTGCAGAGGGACGTGACCAAGGTCAGGCCAGTTTTCCACACAGGATTTTGTGACACAGCAGTTCCAAGGGTACATTAAAGCTCTTCCTCAGAGCTGAATGTGGCTCTGTACATCTCTGCATTTTTGCTTGGGGATCAGACACATGACAGAGCTCAGGGACCCAATTAATGTGAGTTAAGTTTGGCTGTTATTTATAATTAGCAACTGGACACTTCAGAAGCAAATTCCTTCTCACCAAGTGCCATAAAGGAAGCAGGCAGGCAAAAAGACTCACCTCTTATACTCAGCATTTTTTCTCTCCTTGGGAATATCGAAGAGTTGGTCAAATGTGGATAAGTAAGTGATATAATCCAATTTCTAAGAACAGAAAGTCCGAGTCAGAGTTCATACCCAGCCAAATTAACATCCAGTTCCCAGGAATGAGAAGCCCCAGCCTGTGCAGGGCCTGGGGAGCCCTGGGCCCTGACGTAGCAAGTACTGGAGGTACCCACCCACAGCAGCCACTCACCTCTGAGGATTTCAGGTTAATGTACTTGAGGTAACAATCGTGCAGGTCCAAGTATCGTCCGTACCCTTCCTCATCAGTGAACTCCACCAGGTCTGTAGGAAAGATCATGGAAAGCTGGATTATGAGCTTAATATTCCCTCCTTACTATAGAACTGCTTTTGAACTGGAAAAAGATTAGCGGTGAAGTTATTTATGCTTATGGAAGGCACTACAGCCCCAACTGCTGCTCTGTGCAAGCACCAGAACATTCCTCAGGAACAGCAGCCTCACTGGGGAACATTCTAGGGACTGCAGTTCAGAAGAGTTTAGACAACAGAATAATTTTCAGAAGTTGTTTAGTAAAAGGGAGGTGGGACCCTGAAACACGCAAACCAGATCAAACAACCTATTAAACAGGCTCGAGCAAACTACAAACCACAAACTTACTCTGAGCTTCTTCACTCGGGTTGTCTCTGGCCTTCAGCAGCTCCTCAAACTCCACTGACATAGGAACACAGATCTGCAGGGGCAGATACAAGTGACACAGTGATTCACTTCAGCTCCTGTCCCAGAATAACTAATACAAAATCACACGAGGTGGAAAATAATGAAACTGCAAACAGAAAAGGGACACCAAGCTTCGTCACCTTCCTTTCTGCACAAAGGCAAAAGTGTGGCTTTGGCCAATGTGAGAAAGGTGAAAGCCAACCCCAGCTTAGCTGAACATTCTCTAGCAGGGTGAGTGTCCTGCACTGCTCCCTCACACGCTGACTGAGCCTGAGCTACTGTGCTCAAGCGACTGCTGAGTGTTCTCAGTTCTTGTGTGTTAAGGCAATTAAACTGGGGAAACCAAAGCTCTGTTTCCTGCAGGGATGAGATGCAACAGAGCCCATCTCACCTGTTCCCACGGAGCAGGTAACTACTCACCTCATTTGGGTGCTTCCGGTGAAACTCCTTAATTTGCTTCAGTCTGTTGTAAAACTCCGCAAATTCATTCGGCCCGGAAATGGCACTGAGTTCTTCCTTACGGAGGCTACGAGTTCACGGACAGCAACAGATTACAAAGGGAAGGGAAAACAAGGTGATGCTGACACAAGTTTAGTCCAGGTCTGTGCTGCAGTGTCCGACTGCAAACATCCGAGTCACGGGGACCTCCCAGCTCACCTGGCTCTGGGGCTCAGGGCCACATCCCCCGTACATGCTGCAGCCCCTGACAAACCCCCGGAGCAGCCAGGGCCTCCCCAGGACACAAACCACATGCATAAAAACCGTGTCCATCCAACACGGACACTTCCCGTGTGCACTCGGGTCCTGCCCTGCATTAATCGCCACGTCTCGATTCGCGTGTTATTCCTTAGACATTTACATTGACTTAAATCAGCCCCAAGTTCCTCAGCAGCAGGGCACGCCGGGCACACGAGGCCCCCGGGCACACTCACCCGTCCTTGTCGTCGTACAGGTCCCGCAGGTTGCCGCTCACTTCCATGTACCTCTGTGGAACAAAGGAAAGGCCCGAGCGCCACGGAGCCCGTTACCGGGACGGGCCCCGCTCGCTCCGGGAGCCCAGCCCGCCCCCAGCCCCGCGCCCGGAGCACTCACGTCCTGCATGGCCCGGGTGCGGTGGTCCGAGTTGATCTGGTCGCGGAGCTGCGGGGAGAGGCGAGGGGGTGAGCACGGGCCCGGGAGGCGGCCGCCCCCACCCCCCAAGGCCCCGGACCCACCGTGGACTTCTTGGTGAGCATCTCCTTCACCATCACGTCCATGAGCCGCTCCCGCTCCTCATGGTAGCGCCGCTGCTGCTCCAGGATCGTCTCCATCCCGCGCCAGCCCCGCTCCCGCTCGCACTGCCGCCGGAAGGCCCGGACGGCCCGGTTGTGTCCGCGGGAAGGTTCCGGGCCCGCCCGCGCTCCGCTCGGAGGTTCCGGCGGCGTGCGCGGTGCTCAGGGGCCGCCGGCAGGAGGCGGCTGCGGCCCGGCCGTGTCCCTTTAGCGATAAACACAGCCTGGCCGTGTCCCGTCAGCGATAAACACAGCCCAGCCGTGCCCGCTCAGCGACCAACACGGCTCGGCCGTGCCCCCTCAGCGGCCAACGCGGCCCGGCCGTGCCCCCTGAGCGGCAGCTGCAGCCCGGCCGTGTCCCTTCAGCGATAAACACAGCCCGGCCTTGCTCCGTCAGCAGCCAACGCAGCCCGGCCGTGCCCCCTCAGGACTCAACGCGGCCCCGCCCGGCCCNCTCAGCGATAAACACAGCCCGGCCTTGCTCCGTCAGTAGCCAACGAGCCCGGCCGTGCCCCCTCAGGGCTCAACGCGGCCCCGCCGTGCCCGCTCAGCGGCCTCATCCGCGACCAGGGCCGGGACCGAGCGCGGTTCTTGGTGGCCCTGAGTGGCCCCAGATGCCGGTTCGGATTCGGGGCCAGGGCTGCCCCAGCCGGGAGGCACAGCGGCCTCTCTGCGCTGCCCCGCTGCAGCGGTTTCACGGTGCCGAGCCCGCCCGGGCTGGGATGGACCGTGCCGGATTGCAGCTCCCCGGCTCCGGTGCCTCGGTGCGGCGGCAGCGCAGACTTTGCTTTCAGCGACATCATCGAGTTCAAGCGCTCCCCGGCTGCAACTTTCCACTTGGGTTTCAGTGCCTTCTTCAGATCCACCCTAAACCCAAGGATGGACCGTACCCATGCATTGCCCCCACGTTGCCAAATGCAAAGCTGTAATTAAATTTTAACTCGCTAATAAATTATTCGTATTTTTATGCCATGCACGATAAATTAAGCCAAAAGCAAGAAAAAAGTTATCTTAATTAATGGCAGACAAAGATGATCCTTCACTAAAGAGAGGATGATGCTGCAGGTAAGAATATTGTCTGTAATTACTGCCTTGCACTATAGGCTGCCCCAAAGTACATCACTTTTCTTCATGAATGCCTGTCTAAAAATAAAAACAGAGATAAGATTTTGAACTTAGTCTTTCTTCCATTTGTCTTTGCATGAAACGTCATGTCTGGATAGGGAAGGAGTCGAAATCCAGCAGTGTCCCATCCAGCCACATGGCCTCTTTATTTTGGGCTGCTGGCATCAGGAGGGTCAAGGTGGGACAAGAGCAGCCCCTACATGAACCTCCTCCTCCTCACCCCAGAAATGGCAGTGAATGTGGGAGGAGGTGGGAGAAGGTTGGTCCAGGAGATGCTGTTCCATTCCAGGGCAGCAGCGCAGTCTGTCAGGGGCTGGGAGCTGAAATTCATAGAATCACAGAGTATCCTGAAATGCAAGGGACCCATGAGGATCATCCTGTCATAAATAACGAAGCCCAATTCAAATTAAAACAAGTATAAAATTTATTTTGTGTCCGAGAGTTCGAACACGCAATGCCACAATCGAAAAGGAAACAGTACCAAGCCCGGGGCTGGAACTGGGTGAACACAGGTCTGACCTCTATCGCATCAGACCTCCCTCCGTTCACCCCGGTTGCTTCTAACAGTTCACTTTTATACAGTTTTGCTCATAAAGTCCGGATCTTGGGTATTGTTTTTGCCCCCCAGCATATTCATGAAGGGTGCTATTCATGGAACTGAGGTGGACAAAACGTATCCTGTCTTTGATTAATTTCTCATCACCGGGGATGTTATCTGATGGCTCATGACGTTTCTTATTTTGGTTCTTGATTCGACCATTAACACTCAGGCTGGGAGGGGATTCTCGGAGATCGTCAGTCAACTCTGCTGGGAAGTTCTCCTCGGAAATGTAGATAACAGGAGTCAGCTCAATGCTTTCTTGATGAGCCGTCATTCTCCGTAGCTCTGGTTTCTGATGCAAATCGGCTCCCGGGCGAGGCCACAATTTTCCCTGGGCAAGTTCTGCTTGTTTTAAAATTGGTTACAACTTAACTTTAATACATATTTCGATATTACATATTTGAGCACGAATTTCACGCATTCATTTATAAAAATCAAAATCCAACTCCTGGCCCTGCACAGGACTCCCCAGTCAGTGGCTTGGACTTGGCTCAGCCCATCGGGGCTGCAATCGCTGTCCTTGATCCACAGTGGTGCAGGAGAGCACAGTTTGGGCAGATTTGGTCCATGCCAGGGTCTCTTTCTACCCCTGCAGTGCTGCCCCATGTCCTCAGCAGCCTCCCCACTCCCACCTCACCAGCGCAACAGCCCCGGCCTGACCCCCCTCACACTGCTCCTTGTGCTTAATAAAATTTCCATGACTGTTTCAGATCCACACTCCAGAGTCCTGGGGGATGTTTGTGCATGACATCACCCTCCCACTCCTGTAAATCAGGCACTGGGCCACGTACAGCCATGACCCATTCATGACAGGGATAAAATCCAGATGTTCCAGCTCTACATGCAGCTGGGTCATTTCCTTTTTTGGCTAAAAACGTGAGGCTCTGGAGGCGGACTGAAAGAGGAGCCTGGGGGCCCTTTTGTACAAAAACCTTTTGCGGTTAATCCCTGGAAACAGCGCTGCAGAAAGGCCAGGTTGTGGTGCTGCCACTGGAGGACAGGCTCAGCTGGGAACCTCTGGGCTGGAGCCGCTGACTCACCCTCCAAGGCACAGCACAGCACCAGAGCCTAGCCCAGGTCACAGGGCAGAAACAGCAACAAAAATCGTGCTAGAACTCGATCAGCCACGAGAGCGGGAGCCTCTGAAGCAGCCAGGAATGTGCACACACCGAGCCAGTGCCATGGTCCTAACACAGGCGCCCCGTGGGCTGTGCCCATCCTGCCACCAGAGCAGCACCCACGGGAACCCAGCACTGTGCCAGGGGGCCTGGAGCAGGCAAGTCCAAAGGAAGTCGTGGCAGCTGTTAGTAAATGTAAAGGATTTGTGGAAAATAGTTTCGTATGTTAGGGAATAAACGTCTCCCCGGCTGATAAACATGAGTAATAAGCACACACCACCTCAGGGAAGGCTGCCAAGAGGGACTGTGGATATCCTGGCTGGAGGCTACAGCAACATCTACCTGAGCCCCTTTGGAATGTGGTGGCATGGCCAGGCAGTGCTCACTGCAGGGCAGGGAGCTGGTCTGCACAGCGGGAATGGTTCAGTACCACAGCGATCTGGAGAGCCAGCCTGCAGGCACAGAGCGGTGCCCACGCAGCACCAGCACCCCGAGTCCTGCTGGGGCCTGTCCTGCAGAACTGCCTGCCTGTACAAACAGCAGCCATGGACAGACGGGCACTCTCAGCCCCAGGAACCCACTGCTGCCACACAGGAGCAGGAGGGAGCTGCTGTTCCTCTGCCACAACCACAGGAGCGGCACAGCTGATGTCGGGATGTGGTTTGGGAAGGCACAAACACTGCAGACCTTGGCCAGCCCCAGAACGGCATTGGGGGCGAGACAAGGCTGAGCAGAGCCCAGCACCAAGTCAGTGCTCGGCCCTGTGCCTGCTGTTCAAGAGACACAGAAGAGCAAGTGTCACGAAAATGGTTTATTGTATAAAGCTGTAGGAAATAGACAGGATGCTGAGGTTTAGGACAATTCCTTCTGGAGATGGCTCCAAGCTCCTCATAACAGCAAACACACAAACTCTCATTTGTTGTCATTAAAGCTTCCAAACAAGGATTCAACAAGGATCTGAATACAGAGTAATAACACTTCAACATGCATAACATTTTCTGTTCCGACGTGAAGCCTGGGTGGGGGGCTAGCCCCTTCATCCTGTAGTTGTGTACAAAATGATGGATATTCATCATGAATGAGTACAAAAGGGAAAAAACCCACAAGAACAGGTTTTCAGAAAAGCATGTGGCTTACTAAGCAGGAAAGCAGGGTTGGCAAAAGTGCCCCAGGGAGACAGAAGCAGAAGGATGTAGAGACAAGGCAGGCATGAGCATTCCACTGCAGAGGGGCCTTAGCCCAGGGCCAGCTCAGCCATTGGGCAAGGATTGCTCAAGGCCTCCTGTGAGTCTGGGATGGCTCAAGATTCCCTGTTTTGCAGTTAGGACCAGCTGGGACCCGGGCAATGCAGAGTCTCCCCGACAGGTGCCACCTTTGTTTTGCTTCTTGTTTGGGACACAGTGAAGGATGAGTGTGGCTGGAGGGAGCCAGCACTCGCTGCCAAGCACTGGGGAACACAGGCAGCCCTGGAGGAGCAGGTTGTGGACATCCTGCTGCACCCTCAGCTGCTCTCTTTGCTGGAGCCCTGGGCTCCTGCAGACCCTCCCAGCGTTCCCAATTGCGGGCACAGTCCCTGTGCAGGCAGTGCTCCCTTCCCTGAATTAACAGAGGTCTCTGGTGTTCCCAGTGCCACTGGCAGTGCTCATCCCATTAATCTTCATGAGAGGGATGGTGCAGGAATAAAGCCCCGAGTGCTCTCAGCCTTCAGCACACCCCCCTCTAGGGCTCAGCCAGATGCATCTGAGCGTTAGCAGGACAGCACTCCCAGCTCCAGCTCAGCCACCCCAGCCATGGGAGGTCACAGCACAGATGGACAGGAATGGGGTAGGTGTGGGTGGGCAGAACGCCCCGTACCTACAAGTGACTTGAACTCCTCATTCACAGCTAAGAGAGCACCTCCATGGAGGTGCTGAGCAAAGGGTCTGGTCTGCAAACACTGAGGTGCTACAGAATTTCAGAGATGGATCCCATCCGACAGGGTGTATGCTCTTCTCCTGGCTGCACTGCAGTCTGGTGTCCCCAGACCTCCACAAGAGGAGAGAGTGCCCTTCATGCCTGGGCCAGCTGTGCATATGGGAAGGCTGTGCAAAGCCAGCTGTGACACAGGCCAGCATGGCCCCGAGCCACTGCCTTGTGTCACAGAGAGCGAGGGAAGCACATGGAGGAAAAAGAAAAGTCAGCACTGTGCTGAGGGGTGGATACATGCTGCCAGCGTGCAGATCCTGCAGCCCAGTGCCGAAGCTGCTCCTGCCCTTGGATCAGCTGGGGCCTTGGGCTCGGGCCTGGTCAGACTGGAAGCAAAAAGAAAGCGTAAATAATGGGGGATCTTGAAGCTCCTTTTTCAGCTTTATTTAGCTTTGACTGCGCAGAGCCGTAGCACAGCATACTCTAGCCTTCGGTGGGGGGGCACAGGAACCCCCTGAACACACCGCAGTTCGGGGTCAGCCCCCATCTCCTGTGCCTTGTGCTCTGCCCCTGAAACGCTCCTGGGGAATCCTGCACAAAGGCCCTGAAGAACAGAGGAAGCCCCTGCCCCGCGGTGTCCTTGGGGGCTCATAGGTCGCTGCTGCAGTCACGGCACAGGATCTCGTCATTGTCGGGGATGAAGCCTTTCCCCACCAGCGAAGTGTTGCAGCGGGCACAGTTGAAGCAGTTGTGGTGCCAGTGACGGTCCTCAAAGGAGACGTATTTGCCGCCACCAAAGCCTGTGGGAGGGACAGAGGGCAATGTCAAAGTCTCTGGGGAAACCAGGCTGAGCTTCCTGCACAAACTGAGCCCTGGCCTGCTCATCTCCAGGTCAGGTCTTCACACATGGTGCTGGTGGTGGCACCCAAACACCTCCCAGGATCAAATACATCTGAAATGCAAATCTCCACTCTTGTGGGGAAAAAGCACTAAAATTGCTTCAGAGCAGACTTTGCAGGGTTAACATATTTGGACCAGAATCACGATTTTCTCCCCTGGGAGGAGCAGGGAAGGAGCTGCACCACCACAGTGGATGACAGAACTACTGGAATGCTGGGAAGAGCCATCCTGCCACCAGCTCAGGCTCCACAGGAGCTTCCTTTCTCTGCTGGCAGTTGTTGGACTGGTGGGCTGTGACCCTCTTGTCCCAGGACTGCAAGAAACTGATAAGGACCAGAGGGGAAGTGGGTTCCTGGGAGCCAGTCCTCAGCCAGAATCATCCTCTGAGTCACCAGCTGATTCACAGCTTCTCCTGCCTTCCCAGCAGCAGGAACCTGGGAGCTGCAAGCGGGAAGGTCAGGTGGGGGAGGGCGGGAAGGAGGCCAGACTCTCTTAGGGGGTTCTGCAGAAGAGGATCCCTTACTTCCCCTGCCTTAGGCAGGTACAGCAGGTCCAGACTCCCCTGCACCAGGTGCTGCTCTAGCTATGGCTGGAAGTCCCTGGTTTTTCCTATCTGTGAACAACCTTTTCAGAGGATAAGGTAATCAGTATCAAAAAGGCAAGCTAGATACATGAGATCATGCTTTGAGGGGTCACATTGGAGCCTTTACCTGTGTGTAGAGGGAATTTCTCCCACAGGACACAGTTCACTGCTATTAAAAGATGCAGACAAAGGGACAAAAGTAGCGCCAGGACCACTGCATCAAAGAGCTCCTCCCTCACAGGGTTCCCCAGATAGCTGCTCTGCTCACCTGTGATGGGCTTTGTGCAGGCGCTGCACTTCTTGGCATAGAGGTTCCCAAAGCACTTGATGCAGTAGGGGTTCTCATCCTGGGAGGTGAACTGCTGCCCAGCCAAGGGGGTCTTGCAGCCTGTGCACACAAAGCACTCCTTGTGCCAGGGCTCATCCCGGTAGGTCACTCCGCCCTTGGTGAGGGTCTGCAGGAAGAGGCCACATGCTGGTGACACACAGGCNCATCCAATTAATACCTTGTACTATTGTGTATAGTCATTTAGTCCATAATCAGATGGATATTTTTCTGTATATAAGGTAAATTCATCAAAGATTAAAACTGGAAAAAGCTTGATTTGGTGTCGCCCTGTTTACCTAGATTTTATTCATGAAGGTCCCTCTCTCTTTGTACAATTTCCTTTTTTTTGCCAGACACATAGCAGCATTCATAGGAGATGCTCTTCAACTAATTAATAATAGAAATTCCTTGGCTTATCACTTGTAAAAATGTTAATTAAAATTAATAGTAACAGAGGACTCGTGCATGTGTGTATATTTGATCAGTTGTACTGGACGGAGCTA
>VYZT01032514.1:168237-184485 GCA_013400735.1 Pomatostomus ruficeps | reverse complement strand
CACTGGTAAGGCCACACCTCAAGCCCTGTGCCCACTTCTGGGCCCTTCAATCCAGGAAGGGCACTGCAGTGCTGGAGGGTCCCCAGAGAAGGACAGTGGAGCTGGAGTAGGGTCTAGAGCACAAGCCCTATGAGGAATGGCTGAGGGAGCTGGGAGTGTTTAGCTTGGAGAAAAGGAGGCTCAGGGTGACCTTATTGCTCTCTACAAGTACCTGAAAGGAAGTTGGAGCCAGGTGGAGGCTGGACTCTTCTGTCATGTCTGAAGTGAAAAGGACAAGAGGAAATGGTACGGGGAGATTCAGATTAGATATTAGAAGGAATTTTTTCACTGAAAGAGTATCTGGGCATTGAAATGGGCTGCCCAGGAAGCTGGGGGGGGTCATCATGTCTGGAAGTGTTCAGTAGGCATCTGGATGTGGCACTTGGGGATATAAATTAGGGGTGGTTATGATGGTGCTAGGCTGATGGTTGTACTAGAGGATCTTAAAGCTATTTTCCAACCTTGATGATTCTGTGATATATTCTATACAGTTAAAACACAGCAAAAAGAAAAAAGGCTAGATTTATATAGGGGTTTTATCCTAAAAGATTTTATAATAATGTAAGGATTGAATTCCATTGATCAAACTTGACTTACTATCTTATACATGTTCTTCCTTTCCAAGCAGTTATGTGCAGAGGATTTCAGCAAGGATGTAATTGATTAGGGTGTTTTCTTCTGCTGGTCCTATATTTAACCAGGTCTCATATTTCCCTCTCTTATGATTAAATATTTTTTTATTTGATAGGTCAGAGAAGGCAAATACTAAAGATAAGGTGGAAGGAATGAGACTTCATAGTATTGAGAAATAGCCAGAAAACCAGCATCGATGAAGAAAAATATAATGGAGATTGGTTTTATCTTTAGACCACCTAGTAGGCATCAGAAACTGAAAACATCAATCAATGTGCACCTAATTGTCCAATTAGGAAATTGTCATCTATGAGTTGTTGTTAAACTTTAATAGCACTATAACACTATTGATGTCCTCCTAATAGTGCCCTTAAGGCACAGTGTCTTGCCCTAATCAGTTCAAGGAAACATAGGGAGAAACTGAACCAAAGGACTTTAGAAAAATGGATGGCTAGTAAAAGAGTTGACCAAAAGTCTTCATTATGTCAATTCTTCTGATATCTGGAGTCTGCCAAGCCACTACTCACCTTCTCTGGGGCCTGGAAGTTTAGCACTGCAATTAAGGAAAAGGTAATGCCATTTATTGCAACATTTCAGCTCCTCCTTTTGCCAGTCTTCTTGCCATATTGTTCAGCCTAGATGAGTGACAACCTTCAACATCACGCTTTAGTCCAGGTTTTTTTATGTTTTCTGTTTCCTTATTTTCCTCCTCCGCACTGTGGCCCACAGCAGGCTACCTGTGACAACCCTTTGAGATGAACCCTTGTTCATAAAACATGGAATGTTCTTTCCTAAGAGGTTATTATTAATCATTATTTTCTCCTACCACTGTTAAACATCTTTTTGCTAGAATTCATGCAGTAAAGCATATCTGTAGTGTTTCATCTTATATGTTGGCATTTAATCATGTATCAGATACAAATGCCTAACTTCTCTAAACCAAGCAGATAGGTTCTTAATATTTACCATTTTATGTCTCACTTTAACAAGTACCAGTAACAGTCAGATCTTCAGTACTCCCTCGGTGATATCATTTGTGTATATCACAAGTGGGCAGATGCTGGAACAAATATAGGCGTACAAGTCAAATTACCTGACATACCCATAGCCTCTGACACGCTTATCTTGTGACATAATTGCAGGTCTGAAATTCTGCTGAACTCGCTGCTACAACAAATAAATCTTCGGTGCTGTGAGTAATATCATTACTACAGATCTTGCTTAGTATATCTAGAAATTTGTGTCTGACTGCTTTAAGGAAGAGTTTGGATGTTTTCCAGGTGACATGCATACTTAGATATAAATGTATATGTCTCTTTAAAGAGTACCTTACACTGTGAAGCTGACCAGAGAATCTGTGAAAATGTTAAATTTATTAAGAGTGCATTGACTGCTTTCTTTAGCTATGTGAAACTTTTATGGATGATCCATCAAATCTGACTGCTGGTTGGATTCCAGATATTATATGTACCTACGTATGGTTATAATAAAACAGCTACAGGATTTGCTGTAGGAGATATAAGGGAAGTTGTGTATGACTGCGCACACCTGTCAAGCCTGCAGCAGTATGGAGGACCAAAATCAGGCCCAAATTCTAAACCAGATCTCAGCTACATTAGCTGTAAACCTGCAGTTTCACAGATTCAATGCAAAATGCAACAGCCTGGTAGATAGTTTTTAAGACTTTTGTCCTTTCAGTAATCTTAATGTACTACAAAGTATTGAAATAAACTGCAGCTGTTCAGACAGAAGGGTTTTATGAAGGACTTACATCAGTAGTTCCAGAATACACATCTTGGACAGCAGTGTACAGAAAACACAACCCTTGTATGACTGTCTGGAAGGGAGCAACACACCAATTTAGGGCAAGACCTAGAAGATGTCATATATATGTGCAAGTTCTGGTGAGTTAAGTAGAAGGACAGTACCAGAATCACCTCTGCCCAAGATGTTGCTGCCAATACCTGATTGCATAGACTCATGTAACCAGGAATGTTAAAAAAAAACCCCTAATATTTTCTAATTTTCATTATCTGTGTGAACATTTGAGTCCCTGTGTATGCTGCAGTAGGGTTAGAATCAGAACTGTATATTTATAATATTTCTTTAAGAATGCAAACTATGATGATATGCTAAAAATATATTTAGTGGTCATGAGGTATTTTATTTTATTTGGGGATAAAAGGGATTCTTTTCATCTGTATCCTAACCAACTGTAATGCTTAGACACGTCTCAATTTTCCCTATCTACTTGTCTTAATTAAACTGTGAAATAATTTCAGTAATTTCTTGAAGAAGTACTTGGAATTCATTACATCGCAGAGCAGAAATTAAAAACATTTCGGTATCATGAGGCACTGAAATGATGTAGTGAAATTCTATGGAAGGTTAGTGTTAAGTTCTGGAATAATAGGAAGTAACTAACAGGAACAAAATGGAAAGAGTAGGACAGCAACTCCTGCCACTGTAGTTATTCAGAAGTCAAAACACAAAAGTAAAGAAATAAAAATTTGGATTTAGGCTTTTTTTTACTAGGAAATGAAATAAAATAAGTGTTTGGACCATACTCTCAGGCATTTGGTGTGACTCTTGGGAATAGTCCTATGCAGTGCCAGGAGTGACTTGATGATCCTTGTGGGTCCCTTCCAACTCAGCATATTCTCTGATTCTGTAAGAAAGAGAAAATCTGAGAAAGATTCTGCACCTAGTTAGCAGGTCCCTCACTTGTTTTGGTTCTGGTCTTCAAATTAGTCATAACAAGAGGCAGAAGATTGCTTCTGTCTTGTGTTATGAGAAGAAATCCAAATCTGAGATGCAGAATATTTTTTTGCCCAACAGCTTAATTAATGTAACAGAAAATGTTGACCGAGTGTTCCTGGTGGACCCTCAGCAATCTCTCCTAGTCCTGCTTTGAAGCATGTCTAGTTTGAAAATTTGGAGTGCTGGACAAAAATTTCTGAAGAGTTGATTATGTAGAGATACTCTACAGCTTATACAAAGAACCTTAATTAATTGCAATCGTGTAGTGAAAGTCTTAGGTAACAGCTTCACCACTCCTTTCAAAAAATCTAAGACAAGAGGCAAAAAGAAAATGTCAGAAATATTTTAGCTAACATTTTTGTTATGAAATTACTAAATACGTGTTATGTTACTGCATAATCTGGAGCCTTCTAGCTTCAGAGATATTGTGTATTCTGCAGGGTTTTTGAGAAGCTTGAGAAGCTTCTGCTCCCTTACACACACCATGCAAAGCAGAGCTGTTGCTACTCTGCTTCAGACCCATTTTTTTTCCCTATAGTTTTTGGTTACATACGGACTACAGAGACCAAAGTGAGCAAATTTTTAATTCTTCTTTTCCTGAATTGAATTCCCACAACATGATGTTTGTAGTGGAAATATGGAAAGGGGAAAGCATACAGTTTTTGTTAAAGAGGATTTGACATTAAGCAAGGAGTGAATCACGGTTGGTTAACTTTTGTGTTGGGGTTTTGTTTGCAGTTGCTGGGGTGAGGCTGATATTCCAGCACCAAGGCTCCAACAAGGTACTACTGGAGAGAGGGACAGCCTCCATCTCTTGGACCTGAGTGAGCACGTCAGAACAACTGCAGTGTGTGGTCTGTGGTCTCCTCCCTGCTCACATGCACAAGGAAGATCTAGCTCTGCTCAAATGCTTTTTAAATAAGCTGTCATAACTTGGAGCAACTTCATGTACACTGGAGGACAGGACTCTCAGGCATCTCAGGATTGGAGATTTAGTCTGAAAAAAGCAGGATGCTACCAAATATGTGCTATTGCAAGATGCTTTAAAAAGGGTAGCATGATAAAATGCCTTTATAAGATAAGACAGCTTGCTGCTGAAATGCCTTTGGGGAACCAGTGTCTTGTGTTCAACTGCAGTGATGGACCTTTGGTTGTAGTGGATTGCGGGCTTCCTGCTGGTCAACCATGCACTGAGTGTGTGCACCAAGTTGTTGTCATGAATGGTGACCACCATGACTGGACTGCCTTTACCAGAATTTGTACCAGACCAAGCCTTCTTCCTGCTCCTCTCAGCTTCAGCAAAGCCTCTGCTGGACTGCTGCTTCCCATTGTGTTGCTACGCTTTGAGGCAGGTGTGAATCAACCAGAAACTCTTTATACAGAGAACAATCAGGTCTGGAGAACAGGTCAGGGAAAGAAGACTCAGTAAATTGGAGTTACTGAACTGGAAGGAGGAAAACTTGATAGTAAAAATGTGCCAGCAAATATCCAAGATAAAAAAGGCTTCTGTTGACCACAAGGGAATAACTTCTTTCTGTCTGTTGTGATTAGGACAAGAAGTAATGGACTTAAATTGCAGGAAAATTTTGATTAGAAAGAACAAAATGTTTCTGTCAAGCAAGGCCATGAAGGCTTGTAACAGATTAGTTGGAACAGCTACAGAATGTCTCTTCGTGGGGGGAAATTTAGGGATATGCCAAATCAAAATCCATCAGGATGGCAAAGCTAGATACTTCTTCCCGTGTTGAAGCTTTGGACTAGAGTGCATCCTTTCTGGAAGGACTTTCCAGCCTTCTGACTCTAGACAGGAGTGCAGAGACCACTGAGTGCACACAGGTTTTTGTGGGCTTTCCAGCTGGCTCCTGTGTGAGCTGTGGCACTGGTCAGAGAGTGCTTCACTGAGCATTGCACAGGGCACTTGCACTGGTCAGACTGGCCTTGACCCCTGTAGCTCTTCTCCCAAACCTGTTCCTCAGCTCTGCACAAACACATCCAGTATGGCATTTCCACTGGAAGCAGAGAGTCCCAGGGTCAAATGCCCAGTAGGCAAGGCCAAGGAGTTGTTCTCGCTCTCTGTAGCAGATGGACAAGTTCCCTCCTGGCCAGCAGCACAGCTGAGGCATGGGAGATGGTGCAGGTTTGCCATGCCATGAACCCAGCTATCCTTGTGAGAAGGATGAGCTCTGAACCTTGGTGTTCTCCAGGTGCAGAGGGTTTTAGACCTTGGGCTCCCCCTTGTTGGAAAAATTCTCTAAATGCTGTTCTAGGTCACCAGACCATTTTTACCCTCAGTGGCTTTGATGAATTCAGATGTATGACAATGGTTATAAAACATATAGCACAACATACAAGCTCTGAAAATGCCTCATTTTCTTAGAATACTTTTCTGTTAAGTAAACCTATGTCATTTTCCACCCATATGTAAATAAACCTTCAAAAGGATTTTCAGGTTGCCTTTCTATCCATAAATTGAGCACACTGTTGTGCAGGTTAGGGGTCTGGCTTTGGTGCCTGTGGTTTCTCTTCTCCCTAGGCAGTTTGAGTTCTGCACTGCCCAGCCTTTAGGATTTGTGGGTAAGCAGCTTAGATGACTAAATAATGTATGGATCAGTGTACAGGGCCTTTCATGTAGAGTCTGTGTTGCAGGCAACAGTTGCAGTCTAGTGCAGGCAGTCAGGAATTCTGGGTTTGCTCATGTCTGCTGCTTTTCTTGTTGCCTCTGTGATTGCGTGGGTTTTTACTTGTCAGGAAGCACTATGTTAAAGATGATGTATAAGCAATGATGCAACTTCTTCAACCATTTGAAAAAATTCCTGAAATTCTAGCCCTTATCTAGTATAGCACACAGTACATTTCAGCAAAGAGCTACTGGAAGAGGAGCTGTGAGTGTTTGTGGCTGGGTGATGGCCTGTTTCCAAGGGCAAGCATCCAAGGCTTTCTTCTTCCCCCCAGCTGCACAGAGACAGGTCAAAGGAGCCCCTTAATTCTGGTCTCAGGTCAAGAGGCATCTTGAATTCATACCTCGGTGTAACAAAATTCCTAGATTTTTGTCCCAAATCTGTGTGGAATAATCATTTAATGCTAAAAACATAGTCAAGAATATCAGGAAAGTATATCTGGGAAGAATGTTCAGTCCTCCCATACATCCACATATTTCACTGTGGGTGTATTTTCTGGACCCAACATTTTCTTTTGTCAAACTTCATTTCAGAAGTTAGTAACTATTAAAACTGTCCATGTTTCCCCCATAGTTTTTCATTAGGCAGTGAATTCCTATGGCTAATTTTTTCCTTGCTTTTCATTCTGACAGTACGATTTATTCCAATTTTTTTTTCATTAAATCATGGGTCCAAATCCCATCTATTACTGCTAAAATGAAGTGTAGAGAGTACAGGGGAAAATTAACCAATGAGATGAGTAAACACACTTCAGTGGTGATGCTCATGATGCTTTTGCAAAGACAAAGCATGAGTCAAGAGGATGACTGGGTATTTGAGCTTAAAGAGTGTTGATTAAAAAGACTTGTTTGAAAACAGACAATGCTTACTACTAATATGGGATCTGATAGAGTGGCAAAAGTGATTTAGGACCATCTTTTCCAAGTCCAAGAAAAGTAAGTGTTACAAAAATATATATATGTTTAGAATAATTAATGGTCTTTATTATTCTCTGTAGCTGGGGATATTAAAGTAAATCAGGTCAATTAGAAATACTTTCTTTGTATTTTTCACTGTTTGAAAGCAAGATACAGGAGAGAATGCAAGGACAAAAAAATAAAAAAGTCCTTTAGAAATTTAATGTGAACACATGGGAGGTTTCTGCTATCTTGAGGTCAGCTAGTCAAAATGAGTTTTACTATAAAGAAGCATTGAGGGAGGGGGCATGTGTTTGTGAGTATATAATCTCATCTCCAACATCTTTTTATTTGTGAAATATGAAGCTGAAACAAACGGCAATCTCTTGGCATGCGATTCATCATAGCACACTTGCAGTGTTATCAATGAGGAAAGGGGGGTAAGAATGTTAATATGTAACAGAAAGACCAAGGTAGGTAGTGAAACCTATTTAGTGTACCCATCAGAAACAAGCATAATAGCTGGCTTAGTTTTAAACCCACACACTTGGAAAAATGAGTCATGACAGTTTGAACAATGAATGTAAGATGCCCTTTCATGGTAAGAAAAAATATATAAAATACTTAGAATACTTACATGCAGTAACACAGTCTATCATCTTGATTCGTAAGTTTGGCCATATAACTCGAGCTTGCCCCTGGATGTACAAAGGGAGTGTCAATGACTGACACAAGAGTAATGGGAGCAACAAGAGGCAGAGCCCCAGGGTTACAGGAGAGAAATGCTCTTCCCAAAGAGCTGCAGGTTATTCCAGGAAAGTAAACTGACAATCAGTTCCTGCATTTTACAGTACATTGAAAACATAGAACTCCCATCACTACACTTTGCAGAAGCCCCTCCTTGGCTCTATGCTGATTTATGGGCCAGGGTTAATGATAATATCTTCTAAAGTGATGGCTGAAACCAATGGATATATTTCAGCAGATCCACTCTTCTCTGGCTCAGTTTTGTTGTCTGAATCAAAGGCTTCTGTATCTCAGGAGATTCTGCTGTCTTCCTAGTCGTGTCTGCTTTAATGTATTCCCTGAAGAGCAAAGTTTGCCTCAGGGCTAATTTGGGATTTTGGTGGCTCAGAGGTAACAAATGATGATCTGGTCAAATGCCTCCATCTGAGAGTCTCAGAGGCTGGAGGAGTCACCATTACCTGTGTCTGGCTGGCTCAGGAGATGTTCAGAGGAAGTGTAGAAAGGCTGTACTCCAAAGACCTGGTTAAAAACCCATAACTTGCATGCTCTCTCCTTTTCTTGATTTGCGTGTATGAGCTGTAGAATTACGCACTGATAGAAAACAATGACTTCCACAGTCTTTTGTAGAGCAGATCCGTACCACACACGTATCTGGAACATCAGTGGGTCGTAGACTGACAC
Organism: Pomatostomus ruficeps; assembly: GCA_013400735.1. Taxonomy (NCBI): domain Eukaryota; kingdom Metazoa; phylum Chordata; class Aves; order Passeriformes; family Timaliidae; genus Pomatostomus; species Pomatostomus ruficeps. The sequence goes on along the minus strand of VYZT01032514.1, from coordinate 176,051 downwards.
ACCTCTCTGGACTTACCAGCACATCTGGAAAGTATAAAGCTCTGTGTTTGTGACAGCTCTTTTAAATCTACATTTTAAATTAGAAAATGCAAAACATTATATATAAACAGTATGACAGTTTATTGTATGTAAATTTTAAAGAGCATGACATTACTAACTTAACCCAAAGACATTTCACAGTAAAATAGCAAAGCATTTTACAGTATTTAATTGTACCCATTGTTCTGTCTTCTGAATTCTTTTTTTATTTAAAGGAACTCTTTAATTCAAGCCCTTAAAATATATTTATTGTGATAGATAATCAATACAAGATGACATTTTCAACAAGGAAAATGCACTTCCCATCTGGTGGGAGGAGAAAAAATACATTGTTAGACTAAAATATATCTTGTAGTCACACCCACAGACATGTATCCAGTAAAACAGGAGAAAACACTTCCTAATGGAAGTAGGAATCCTGGCTAGAAGTGCTTTCAAGTGCACATACCTTCAGCAAACATGTTCTTGATTTATAGAATATAGACCACACTTATTAATATTGCCAAGTTCAATAAATTGCAAGGGATTTCATGTCAATTTGTTAAATGTACCATATTTTAAATAGTGCTTAATGATATTTTTATTTATGCAAGGCTAAAAGAAATGGAGATCTGGTTCTCCTTTTGGCTGCAGCAATCACAGCAAGAGTCAGAGGCATGCATACAAATCAATAGCAAAGAAACCACTGATGGGGTGCTTTCCTGCCTGAAGATGGGAATCTGTTCATGCTTATAAGAGTCAAATTAAAGTAATAGCACATTGAAGTTTGGCCACAAGCACAGCTGCACCATGAGTGTGTTTTCAGATTCATGTTTACAGTTCCGAAATGATCCAGTGATATGTGGGAGGGCTTGCTGGAGTCTGAGCTAGAGGTTCCTTGAGCTGAGCAAAACTGGGCAGCACTGGGCAGAAGGGAAAAATTAATAGGATTTAAATTATTTTCCTTTTTTTCTTTTTTTTTTAAAATATATTTGGAGAGCTATGGAAACAGGTTGTGGAAGTACTGCTGCTTTTCAATATTTAGGATCCAGAAATTAAATAGAAGTTGTTAAGAATTTAATTTTTACTTTTATTCAGTGTAAGAAAGATATTCTTTCTTTAGTTTCTTGGAATGATCATAACAAGAAACCAGCCCTTAAAAATCCTCAGGGGTGCAGCAAGGGTAGCTTCAAGACAAAATGTTATTTCAAACCTGGTTTGAAAAAAAAATGGAAGTAACATCAAACGCATCTTGATTTTTTTCCATTGACATATTTTTAATTGAATATATATATTAATAGCTGTGATCTTCTTCAGAATATGTTACACTCTCCTGCATGTGACACATTTTGCATGGTCAAGGGTGCTGCAGACCTACTGCACAGCTGACGATTCCCAGACTTACTGGCTGCACCCTCAAAGAGACGCAGTGTGACTCTACTGGGCTGGGTGAGTAGGAAATTCCAGCATTTTGGGGGCAATGTGCATGGAAGCCAAAGCAGATCAGGTCTGGGTTATGGGAAACATTTTGCAATAGCCACAACCAGGAAATCCTGCTTTATTTTCAAAACCGTTGTCAAACACTGCTGCAGACTACCTCTCAATGGCATTTCCAAACAGGGCTGGCAGTGGTGGATTTCTGCTAACATGGGGATTAGAAATGACTCGAGATGACTCCTTCGTCCAGTGATAAAAGTGTGAAGCTGCAGTCACGTCCTGGTACAATGAAACCATGTTTGCCATTCTTATTTGAACACAGCTGCAACTAGTATCCATAATTCAAATTAAGTGTTATTTAGGAGGGTGTTTGGAAACCCGGTTAGTGTTCCAGGATTGAGATTTATTGTTTCCAGATTGGTGGTGACTTTTCCTTTATAGTTTTAACAATTTATGGTAATTGAGACAAAACATCAAGTGGAGAATTTAGTATTTTAAAATGTCTGAATAGAACAAGCAAGAAAAATCAGATTTACTTGGCTAAGCCTGACTTTGCAAGTTCACCTATTTATCAGCCCTGCAAATTGTTTTTTTGCAAGGTAGTAGTGAGAGTCCACATTTTCCTCAGGGGATTCAAAGGTACACCTGTCCAGAGAATGACTGACAAACCAGAACACAGTTTGCCTCAGTGAATGTCCAAACCAGACATGGTCTGTCCTGGTGTCATGCCTGCCTTTCACACACCCCTCTTATCCCACTGTGAGCAAGTCGTGAGGGGCAGGAATCACCTCACCTTTTTTTACTCATCTAGAAGGTATCTATGTAGCCTTAACTGGACACCAAAAAGAGGCAGGTAGTTCCATGGAAACACCTGTGCCATCCTCAGGTATCTGAGAGAGTCACGATCAATCACTCTTGTAACACCTGTCACATGAGCCAAATCTAACTTACACCAGATTTCACTCCTTAAAAGAGCTAAAGACCAAGTCTGTAAATCTTGATTTTCCCACATGGAGCAAGACGACCAGCTGTCTATTGTACAGGTTCAATCAACTCTTTGACAAAAAGAGAGTGCTCTGCTCTTGAGTCTTATTGCATCAGTCCCAAAAGGTTATTGTAGCTTGAACCTCTGTGCAGGATAAACAAGTGGCAATGCAGATAGTGAGAGTGAAATTGCTTGCTGAAAATAAATTGTTTGTGTAAAACACATGGAAAATCAAGTGGCAGTTGTCAAATTTGTGTAGGTAATGCAAGGTCTTTGAGAGGAGCTGGATAGAAATCCTGTCCCACTTATGGCCACCACATGGTGTATGGGCAATAGGTTGAGCCACATTCACACACGCACACAGAGTGTGGGTACCAGAAAGAAAAATGGGAGTGAGGCTCTAGTTATAGATCTAGATGGTTCAAACAGAGATACTCTAAAATTGTCTCCCAGCAGTAAAATTCTCTGTGCATTGACTGAGGGTAAAATGCTCTGATGAGGCGCAAGGCAGCAAACAGACATGTAAGAAAGAAAAGCTATTACATAGTCCAAGGGAAACAATTAGCAAAGGTCCCTAGTGCAGCCAGAAAGAAGAAATTAATCTTTCTGGTATCTGTGTTTGGTTATCTGGGCAAGATGGAAAAAGATGAAAATATTCAAGATGGCAAGTTTGGATGAAAATGTATCTGCAAATCTACTTCCCCTGGCTACATTGGGGTTTAATTATACTTGCAAAATGTGTATTTTTGTGGTTTACTCCTTGTTCTCCTTGAAAATAATTCAGAAAGTAAATGTGCTCTAATTTCTAAAGAAGAAGACACAAGCAAAAGATGTTTATAAAAATTTACTTTGGTGTTTTTTCCACAGTGACCTTGGGCTGCAACAGTCAATGACATTGTATAAATATTTGTTTGTCAGATTAACATCTTCATCTGATTTGCAGCCCCATCTGATAGGGGAGGAGAGGGAGTCTCAGCAGGCTCTCCAGCACCATTTGCCCAGGGAACAAAGTCCTTTGTTCTGTCAGGGATTATTCATTAACATATTTTGATGCCTGGCTGGTATTTACCTGTCAAAGATGTGAGAAGAAGACCTTATTATGGAGCTGGAGTCCCTGTGAGTGTGTGTAGGAGCTTGGGCCAGGGTGAGGCGGCCAAGAGGGAGGCATAGGCTTTCATGTGTCTTAGCTTCCATGGGCACAGCTGTGACCAGCTTTGCCAAAATCTTTACTCATGAGTGTGCCAGAGAGAGTACACACTATGTAAGCCTGATGTTACTTAACTGCCACTTCCACCTCTCATGGCAAACGTGCAGTTGTGACCAATTGAATATTTCCTGGTTTACTTTCCAGGGTACGCTACCATCTTCCCAAGTAACAGGCAACTGCCCTGTTCTGCTCTCTGCCTGTGTGATTGAAGCTTAAAAGTGAAGGGGAGAGGGCAAAACCTGGCACAGAGAGACCTCTGTGCAAGTACCTGTATGCAGGAGCGCATACATTCACATCTTCAGCAATCATTCTCCAATTATCTGTGAAAATAGAAACCTTTGGCACAAGTGTTTATGAAAGCAAATAAAGAAGCTAAATTACACTTAAGCAAAGTAGCTTTAAGGGTGGTGACAGAACTGGAAGGGACCTTACTGGGTTACTAAGTTGAGTCTCTTCAAGGTCATTGGCAACTGCTTGTTATAATTCTTCTCTCAGATGATAAAGTTCCGTTTTGAAAGGCCACATTTAGAATCCTCCTCTATGCCTGCTAGAAGTGTTTTGCAGAGCCTCTTTGCTCATACCACGAGCAATGGTCGTGGTCTCTAGGATTTTTCAAGCACTGTTAAGGAGTTATTTGAAAGATGATTACTTTAAATAGGTTTTCTTACTTGAACATATTATATTTCCTCCTGTTCTTCATGTAAGATTCCCCACTGATTTGGGCTTTGCTACTTCTGTAAAGATAACAGATTTGAATTATTTTAGGCTGGAAATAATCTTTCCTCTTTGAAGGAATTCCTTTCCACTGCAGAAGAGTCTTGTTCCCCTTCTACTGGCTAGCAGTTGTGCCAGCTGTAATTTCCCCTGGAAACAAAACCACACAAAACCTTCTACCTCTGCAAAAAATCTTTCTTTACTTACTTGCTAGCATGGGAGATGCTTTTGACTTGCAACCAGGATTGAAATGATTGTTTAAAATGGCTGTGATGTAAGTAGTGAGGATGGGTCTCAGGAGGGTCTGGAGTATGAGGAGATGCTCAAGGTCTTTTGTATGTGCTACTTTGAAGGGGCTGCATTCCTTGTACCATCTCAATTGTAAATCTAGGAACGGGGCTGCTTAAACAGTGCTGTTGGTACAGCCTGAATTTAGCTCTAATTTGTATGCAGATTTCATTAGCTAGCCTAGCTAAAATGACCTCTTGGTAAATATTTTAAGGACTAGGTCATAGTGGAAAGAAAGCTAAAGGCATATTTGAGTTTATAAAGCTTCATAATTTTCTATCATTTAATGAGTTATCTTCTTTATCTCACAACTTCTGTTGTTCATCGATTCATGACATTATTTACTGGAAAGTAACAGCACCATTTACCAGAAAGCAAGTTTAATCTGTTACTCATTGTTTTCATCCATTTTATAAAATTGACCTTTCATCTTTAGCACTGTGCCTTTCATGAAGCCTTGCCAGAGGAACAAGAAATCTATCTCATCAGACATCTTTGAGGCATCTGACGTGAGTAAAGGGTGGTACTATCATCACCATCACGTCCAGTGATAAATGAGTCCATTTCACAAAACCACAGAGCTGGTGCTGCTTGCATGACGCCAACAGCATATGAATGAATGAGGGAGGCTCATGTCCTGGTTTGGAGCTCATCTAGGAATAATTTTATTATGTAATTGACAAGGGTGGTAGGGAAACATTCAAGGACATTTCAACAAAATACATAAATCTGAAATTTGCCTTGGAGACCTTGAATATTGCAGATTGCAGATAGGTAGGTAGATATTGCCCAATAAAAAATCTGAGCATTTTGGGACATGCCCACCTTCTTGGATGAGCCCAAATCAACAGATCAAACTGTCCACTACCTTTCTCTGAAGGTAAGGGAAAGAGAGAAAGTAGGGGAAACTGTCAAATCAGCAACGTGCAGCTTTTATAATCATCTGACAAAGCTGGGTGGTTGTCCCCACTGCCTGGAGGACAATATTGTTTGGGAGGACAAGAAGGCAGGTTTTGCTTTCCATCTCTACTACGGCTAAATTGATGTTAACACATGAACCGCAATTTCGATGTGGCATGAGGTAGGCATGAGCCTCAACTGGTAAACTGCCCTACAAACAAAGCCTGAGCAGGAGAAGAAATGTCAGAGATGCAAAGAGGCTGATCTCAGTCCTGATGAAATTAGTGAAAGGGTCTGGAACTTCTAGGCTGTGGATCCACCTACTTGGAGGCAGGTCTTCATTAAATTTTGGACTCGATGACCTTAGAGGTTGTTTTTGACCTAAATAATTCTGTGATTCTGTAAATTATCCAAGAATCTTGGCAACTGCCTCATTAGGCCTGTTAAGGGAAAGCTTCACGGCTTTTACATTTTCTGTTGGTTTAGTTATTGTCTGAACTAAACTAAATTTCAAGTATTACAATTTTCATCTGTAGCAGGAGTTTGAATAGTTCTACAAGTATAGGAGTGTACCCATCCCAGTAGCTGGGAACCCGAAAGTTTGGGTTTGGCAGCAACAACAAAAAATCCAAAACCTAAAGACTGGAAATAATTATAGTAAATTTCAATCAGAAAGTTAATATTTTCAAAGATATATCAAACCAGGATTTGGCATGTCACTTGTCCTATACTCAGCTGCCACATCTATATAACTACAGTAGACATACCAAATATGTGGGTCATCCCTTACCTGCCTTATATTGGATCTCAACGTTGAATTGCTGATGAAAATCAGAAAATACTAGTCTGATATCAAGTGCAATCATTTAATTGTAATTGTAGCCTGCAGAGCCACATCCAGGTGTGAGGTGATGAAGAACCTGTGTAGCTGCATGGTCACTGTCCCCTCCCATATCACACAGAGCATGTCTCATAGCAAACAGATGCCACAGGGCTGGGGACGAGGGGATAGTCTGGAAAGCCCTTTCCAGGCTGAAGTTATAGACAATTTTCTTTTAATTAGAAACAGAATCTGTCCTGTACACAGACTGTATATTTCTAGTGGCTCCAGGAGTTTATGAAGAACTTGCTGTCTCAAGGATAAAGGCCTTCCAATATTTCTTTCTGGATAAAAAGTAATGATTAAATACTTGGAATGGCACAAAGTCTCATTTTTCAGAATTTATATTCATGTTTTATTTCAACTTTTGTTACAAGTCTAAGTAAATATTTTTTAGACCTTAAGCTCATACCTGAGAACTTGACATTTTGGTTTTCATTAGGAAATACAAAATAATTTTTACAACTGGCTAGAGAGATATAGTACAATTATTACTGTTCAGGGAGCCATTTTTATAATGTTGGTTTTCTTACTGAAATCAGTGTAGCTATTGGGGGGGGGAATTTTGGACTCTTAATTGAAGCAGGTTAACTTTGTGTGGTATAAAGCACTTGTAATGGAAACAGTATTTGCACACAACATAGAGCACAATGGGTACAAATTTTAAAGGACCTAATTTTTGAACTATTAACACGCAAACTGCATGCAGAAGTATTAACTGCTTGTACTTTGTACTCTGTATACTTTTAAAAGCCATAGGTAAAATACTTGCCTTATTTATTCCAGTTTGCATTTTCAAATTTTGTATGCAAATGCAATCCAGTTAGACAGTTCTGAATAAAAGAGTATGTCAAGATGGCATATACATTCACTATGGATTATGGTTTAAAATATCTTAAAGGTCTTAAAAAGTGTTGTTTTAATTAAAGAGTCATCCTTCCTGGTTTTGAGCCCATTCACTGAGCATTTCATGCTTTAGTACTACATAAATTAATACATAATTATATAATACATAATTATGTACATAATTATATAATAGATACATAATTATATAATAAATTATATAATTTAATTTAAATATTAAATGAATTAAATTTAATATTTAAATTTCTACATGCTAGGTAGAAATTTAAATATTAAATTTAATTAATTTAATGTATCTACATTAAATTATATTTATGTAGATATATTAATAAATATTCCTCTGCCATGCCATGATTTTCCAGGTTATTAGGAGAATTTTCCTCTCCATCCTGAGGAGGATGGAATGCTACTACTATTGCTCCTGCATCAGTGAGGGCTGCTAGTTGACATAGGCTCTGTAAATTATATCTAGAGATAGAGGCAATCGAGAGCCATTGAGGCTTTTACTCTGACTTGCCCTC
>VYZT01032514.1:131506-168124 GCA_013400735.1 Pomatostomus ruficeps | reverse complement strand
GGGGGGAAACCAGATACTGAGGAGGGAGACAGCAGTGCCTGGCCATGCGAAAAACCAAAACCTGGCCAACACCACACTGCAACATATGACAGGTCTCCATCAGCAAAAGATCTTGTGCGATTCAAACACGTTTTGCCTTATGGTGGTAAATATGTCAACCAATGGAGCAAACAATAAAGATCAAAAAAGGTCAAATATCAACCAATCCTACAGATCAAAGAAAAAAGTCATGAAAACATCTAAAGCAAAATCCAAATACTCATTCAGTGTTGAAGTCTGTCTAAGTTTTGAGTACAGCCACTGGAACCATGTTTGGGACTAGATAGTGGTAAAACCTTGACATTTTTGATCAGATACTCAAGTACAGATAGGTGGTAGTGTGGACCATCTTTCTGAAATATGAGACTATTAACTTATGGCAGGAATTATGTCTTTTAACCTCTGCTGGCTGGTGGTGCCAGCAAGTATTTTCAAACCAAAGCCTGAATCTGAGTGAGAGTAGTAACAGTCAGGAAGAGCAGATCTAACCACGTCTTCCTGGGACTTCTCTGGAGCTTTTAGTCCAACCAGCTGTTTGCTTGAGTACAGCTATTTGAAAACAATTCACACGAATTTGGTGTGAGAATTACATGTTATCCCTGGTGCTAGGCAGAATAACAGGTTTCTTACAGTCCTCTAGGACACAGATCCAAGTAGAAATTGGCTTGACATTCACTCGGATCGCATAATGAATTATGTTTTGAAACTGCATTTAAAAACAAGCAAACTATTTTGAGGGTGGGAATGCTTACAGACTCAAACTTCAATATATTAATTCCATTCATTTGTCATCACTTGAACCTAAATACCCTGTACTAGATTAAAGTTACCAAAATCCCATTCCCCTTTCACAGCTGAATATCCAGAAGTAATCTCTTTAAAGGAGAATGAAGTGAGGGACTTTCAGAGTCCCACAAGATCCTGAAGCAACAAAAGTGAAGAGGGGGAGAGACTGCAGTAGGTCTTTGATGCATGAAATTGCTGCACTGCTGCAGGAACAGGAACAGTAGAGTTAAGCTTAGATGCACTGTTATTGTCTTCAGGAAAGCAGTGGCACTCAGTGCCCTGAGACCATCCATGTTAAACACTTGCCAGGCACCATGTGTGGGACAACAGGTTCCTGTGATGCTAAAACTGTTTCCCAGAGTGCACACACAAGATTCCTCATCAGCTTTAACTAGAATAATTTACCAGAAGACACACTGCCTGTGTCTATTCTTTCTCTGACCCTAATATTTTCCACCTCTGGCCCTGCAAAAGTGTCTAATACTGGGCTAACTTGTCATGTATGCAAAGCTGAGGAACCTACCCTGCTGCTGCCCTTAATATTGCATCGGAAGGGGGGAAATTCAGGCAAACTACTGCTTTGCCACTCAGTAAATAAACCACCTGGGGTCAGCCATTTCCACAGCTTTCTTTTGGAGCTCTCTGCCCATGTTTGCATGAAAGACTTTGGGGCAAAGACAAGGGGTCTGGCTGTGTGCATGTATGTCTGTGTTTCACTCCTTGCCCCTATTCCTGGAACTGAAACCCAGCACACTGCTGGGAGGACCCTGCATAGGCTGGTTTCTGTGAGAAACCATCTTATTCCCAGCAACATCCCCCTCGTCTCACAGGCCATCTTGATCTCCATCACTCCCAGACAAGTTCCCAGGGCAGATCCCTTCTCATGTCTCCATGCCTGCAGCCTGGTAAACGCATATCTTTCCATAAGTCCAACAGTGTAACACCTACCAGTTTTTCTGAGTAATTTTTATGGCTTTAGCACTGGTCTCAGGCTTACAGACAAGCTGGAAGAGCAAAACTCCTGCACTCCTGTGGGTTTTCTGTAGGCTTTCAGCAGGGCTTGCAGAAGGGGTAACTCTGATAAGGTCCTTTGTGCTGCTGCCTCTATCACCCATTTAAACGTGCTATATGTACACAAGCCTCAGGCTTACAGGGAAGCACCTTCCCATCTATTTCATCTCTGTCCCTCTTTGTTCACTCAAGTATCCAGCAAAGAGTATTCCATACATAGGTCTGTTCACCATTATGTTGTTCAGCTCATATTTACTTATGCCATATTCATATGGCATATGTATCATCCTAATTATTTCATAATGTTGTATAAATTGGCGAGTATAATCTGAAATGCTGGATTGCATTAAGCAAAGTCTTTTTGACATGTACTGAAATATTAGTTCCATATGATAAAATTCATAAAATACAATCTAGATGCCAATGAGATTAGGAAAATGGGCTCTTTTCCACTTACCTAAATACTGGAAGGATACACAAGTTGTTAGCTTTATATTAAATTAATGATCCCTTGAGGCTCTGGTGAAGGATTTAGGAAGTAGGTAAAAATTAATGAATAGTATATAAAGAGACACAGTCTCACCTCCCACCTTTGCACACTCCTTATTATACAAACACACCCTCTGAAGAGCACTGAAACTTTCTGAGGCCAAGGCACAGAGACCCCATGAAACACACTGGCTGCATTAACACTGTGGCTGTTCATCACACCCCATACAAAGTCTGCACTGGCATCCCCAGCCTGGAGTGCTCCTGGATTCAGGAGCTGCTCAGCTACACAGTTTTGCAGTATAATTCTGAAATTTCAAACATTCAACTAGGAGGGGGAATTGAGGCAATATGTAAGGCAAGAGTGGCAAGAAAAAAAAATTACCTTATTCCTAATGCACCTGGTCCTGATGCAATGATGAAAAGCACCTGGCCAAAACAGCCCTAAAAGGCACAGGTCATATTTGACAATGTTATTGCTCCTTATCCTGCCATAGGGACAGTGGAAGAACAGGTCCATGTCTCACATAAACATGGACCAAGCAGCAGATCTGTCTGAATGGTTTAAAAAGCATATGAGATACAATGGCAAAATGCCCTTTTCCTGTACTTCCTAGGGTGGCAAAATGAACCCTACCAACCAGACTTCATTTCCTTTCATCCTGGGCAAGCACTCTTCTAGCCATTAAAGAAGAACACAAGAGTAATAACTGAGGACTTTGTGGCTTATGATTCATGAATATTTTAGCTCTGGAACCCAAGGATCTGTCTGCATATTCTGAAAGAGACAAAACTGATATTTCTTTTAAAGTTGTCTAAGCTGGCTTGGCCAGCCAGAGAATTCCACTATTGGTTTTGTTTAAAAAAGTGAGATATTAATAGGCTTGTTATAAATAAGGGATTGTACAGACAGCTTCCTCATAGTGGAAGAGGGAGACTGAGAAAATTAAACTGGCAGAGAAAAGTTTCAGAAGAGAAGTCAGGGGAAAAGCTTTACTCTTGCAGTAGAGATTTGTTGAGAAACATGTAAATTTCAGGAAGCTTTACCAAAAAATTATTTTTCATTTCATTCAAAATCAGTGATGCTGAAGCTGAATTTATTGCAGCCACATCTCTCCAACCTGCCTTAGTTCTCCCACAATGACAGGAATAAAAAGTTATTTTTTACTTCAGTCCACAAAAATGAGTCAGTGCATTCAAGGAATAGCTCTGGTGAGGAACCCTGGGCCAATTTCACATGGTTACCTCTTAGAGCAGAATTGATGCTTATTAGAAAGTCAGTGTTATTCCAATATCAAATAACAGAGATCATCTTGAAGGAAAATTCACTTAGGAGAAACTAAATGCCACAATTTTTTTTAACTCTGAGCCATTTAGAGCAAACTGTGTAGTGTAAATGTTCCATCTTCAAGGGGTTCTCAGATTCTAGAATACAATCAGGACCAACTTCAATATTGACCGTTGGGCTGATTTTTAAAAGGTATAAATACACATCAAATAGATTTCAAGTCCTTCCACTGTAACAAATATAATTTCTTTTTAGATGAGAAATATAATTAGTGTTGCTAGCCCCACTGGTCTCTCAGAATAGAATATGAGCTGCATATAGATAATTCCATGAAAACACTACTGGAAATTCAAATACTTATCTAATCTTTATGTCTGGCAACCTACACTACATTACTGATTGTTGGTACCAGTGAAGCATAGTATACCATTTATTTCCAAAGGAAATGAAGCCAAGAAAAAGAGTGCCATTTAGTTCAGAGGAAAGATGTTCATACATTCTTATACGTTAAATGACTCCATTTGAGAGCTCGGAAAATTAAAAGGGCACTCAGCCAAAAATAGCTCAATGTAATTCTACTGAATGCAGGCTAAATAAGGATCAGCCTTATCTAACTTCTCAGAGGTACATTAACCAGAGACACTGTATAAAGTTCCAGAACTATCATATGCCTAAAAGGGATTAGGGGATAACCAAAGTGAAGAAAACCAATTTATTCATAATGTGAAACAACAGGTCATAGAAACTAGCTCAAGATGGTTCCAAGAGACAGAGTAAGAGCAAAACAAGAGTAGTGTCCATTTATTGAAAAAGGGATGAAATAGCTTTATGTTGAATCACTGGACAAAATGCTCTGGTTTAAGCTGAAACTGTTTTCAGGTGTATAATTTTTGTAGGGAAAGGAAATTCTAATAATCTGCTTATAGTAAAGAAAAAACAAGGAACAGTTTTCTATTCCCTTATGACCAATAACCCACCTAGACAGGGAACTAAATGTCACACGTTAATGGATTTGGTCCCCCAGAGCAAGGATGGGGAACTCAGCTGGGACCAGAGTCCAGTAGGTCACTCTCCAGCCTGCCTGTTTCCCTCTCATGCTGGTGCCTCTGAATTGTTCTCTGTCCTTTTACCTGTCATCTCAGCCCCTGGATGAGCTGCTCCTTTGCCATCACTTGCCACAGAAGTCATAACTTTACTGATTCTTTACTAGTGGTTCCTCTTCAGAACAGAAGGGGATGAGTTATTTTGTTGAGTTGTATAAAATTCAGCTTTTGCATATAAGAGACTTTTCTGTGAAAAGAAGCAGTTTATTTAATGTTTTCATGTCTACTGATTTTAATGTTCATTTTCCACCTGGGGAAAATGGTTACTTTTATACTGACAAAGAGGACATGTTACTGTCCTTATATTTTTTTTTGTGAAATACATTTTTTGCCCTGAAAAAAACAAGATTTCACTTGCTTGAACTTTTAGACCGACCCATTGCCACATGAGAAAATGGTCTGGTTTAACTAATAAAGAAATAATTAGGGAGTCATTTGCTGAGGTACAACAAAATAGAGAAGCAAGGGAAGTATGATAAACATCACATTTCCTAATGCATAAACAGCACACTATTAAGTTCTTCTTTGTGAAAGGCATTTAAAGGTAAAACAATACTCTTTGGGCAAAAAATGTTTATTTTATAGAAGAAAAGGTTAAAATGAAGATTCAGAAACACTTTTAAGAGGCATTACCATAGAGAATATGACCCCCAAGTCTGAGGATAATTTATGTTAAAACAATATGAAGTCACTAGGGCTATCTTTTCAACCACGTTTGCAGTACAATTCCTCATCCTTGCAGCAGTGTGATCATAATATGCTCACAACATGTGAGCATTTACAGAGCATGGTAGCTCTGTGAATTCAATTAATTTGAAACAATTTTATACATTTTTCTTATATAATACATAGGCTGGCAGTCAAGAAAGTAATTCTTGTAATTTCTAGTGTTCGGGAGTACAGCAAGTTACCCATGAAGTAATGATTTTATTTAGAAAAAAATTGCAAAAGCAGAAGCATTTTCTGTATTTAGTCTGATCTATGTATGCCTGGAAGTCTGAGAATGTAAAAGTATCATTTCAGAAGGCAACAAAATCTTGGATACACAAAGATGTGTCTTTTATTAAAATGCTTTTATTGAAAGACTGCAAGAGTAGAAAACTCCATCATGTGTCTAGGTCAGTGTTAGCAACTCCTTATCATCCCTTTTAAAAAATGTCACTTTTTTTTCATGTTTGACTGTGTCTAGACCAGTTTCCAACAACCCGATTATTCAGTATGAAAAATCACATCTCCACTTGGCAGTTGCAAACCATAGGTGTAGGTTCTTTGTTTAATCATGTCATGGTCACATTTGATCTTCTAGCTACAGCTCATATGCAATAATTTACTTGATCCTTTTTCTTTTTCACTGGATCAGTGAAATATTATCAGATATAATTTAACATCAAGTAACATGAAGTACACACTATAAAGTGGAAGGGGGCTTTTTTCTTGGAATGCAAATGAAATCCTCACTTCTAAACAGAAAAAGCGGTTTGCCACCAATTTCAAAGAAGCAGGATTTAAATCAAAGGGGATTTTATACATAAGCAAGGGAGAGAAAGGCTGGGCTGCAGAGGAGGGCCTTGTGAGTAAGGCTAGGTACACATCTGCTGGGATCAAATGGTTACAGCATTTTGCCAACTGTAGCAAACGCCATAATTGTGTGTTCCCTGTTATCCAAAGCCCTGGTGCCCTTGGTTAACAGGATGCAACTGAGTTACTGCAATGAAGAAATATGTTAAGTTTTTGGTGACTTCAAGGCCAACAGACCAGTGAAGTAACTGTGACAGTAACCTTTTGTTGCTAGGATTCACCCAAAAGACTCAGGAAGCACTTGGGGTAATGATGATGATGATACAAGCAGGCTTTGCTTGATAAGAAGTCATCTGAACACATGATAGATGGACCCAGTTGGGTGCACACAGTTCTTCAACATAGGACTGAAACTCATCATAGGGCTATCAAAAAATTGTTAGATTTCTTTTTTCTCTGTAATTAGATAGAGTAATATATTAAGAGGAAAGTGTTTCCCCTGGAATAGTGACAACCACTAATACTGAATCTTCAGTGAACTAAGATTTTTTCTGAGCCAAATCTACCTGTTCTTGGATCAGGCAATCTATGTAACCTTGGAGTGTCTCTGCAGTATCTTCGATGTGCTTTGCTAGATCACGAAACCTAAGAGCTCCAAGTAAATTTTACTTCCGTAAAATGAAATTGAAATAATATTCTTCCAGAAATGTTTTCTGATTCTTTTCTAGTCAAAATGGACCTAAATTTTGTTGGGTGAATAGTGCCCACTTGGCTTACAGAGGACTAGAGGAAATTAAGGAGAAGAGGAAAGAAGAACACAAGAAGCCAGCTCCTGCCAAACCAAAGTGAAGCACACAACGGGGAAGAGGGTAGCAGTTGGCAAAGCTAATTGAAAAATCAGTCATCTGAGATTAATTTTATATGCATCTCTTGACATCAAAGTGGAAGTTTTAGCTCCTTTGGAAATGGTGAAACCCATTTTTAAAATTCTTTTAGAATTTTTTAAAGGCAACATTTCAAATCCAAAATATTTTTCTAAAATCAAATATTCCATTTTAAAAAGATTGCAACCAAATAAAATATTGTGATATTCTCAAACTCACTCTTCCTTTTTTTATCCAACAAGAACCATTCATGAAATTTAATCAAATTCACAAACAGATGAGTACTTCCTAACTTATTCTTCAGCAAAAAACCTGCTTCATTTTAACCAAGTATTCTAGTGCCTTATAACAGGGAAGAAGAGGTCAATTTATCTTTTGCCCTGTTCAGCACAGGGAAAGCAAATGCCAGTGGAAAACTGCTTTTGCTGTTGTGAGGCTTGTGAAAGAAACGTCTTTTCTCATTCTACATAAAAAGGTTCTGCTCCCTCCTGTGAGGCTGGAATTTGCAGGGATTCATTAGCTTATTGGTTGTAACCATACTCCTGGCTGATTAGGATTTGGATGCAGCTCACCATCACCATGCACCACTCACTAGATACATCATTTACAGTGTGAATCAAAGACAAGCCAGGAATATTCCTTCCTGGCACTCCCAAATTTTCACTGGGTTTTCTGTCCAGGGGAGTAAAATTCCTCCTTATTCAGTGTCAAATCTCATACAGAGCAGCTGTTTTGGCATAAACATTCAGCCTCCTGAGTGACAGAGCAGGAGAGCAGTTGGAGACTCCAGGCAGGGAAGAGGGAGGAACATCCACCATAGTCATGTAGGATCACAGTGTCACAGGACAGAAAACATGTACCAGCCCATTGTGAGGGAAAAATACAGTCACTTGCAGAATGGACTCCAGATGGTCTTCTTTGAGATCCATCTGCCTCTGTAATCCTCTTCTCTACAATGTCAGAGGAATAGCTGGAGGAACAGAGGCCACATTTCTAGAAAATCTGTACAAACACTAAATCAACCAATGAACACTGACATCTGTCCCTCTTCAACACAGGTATTGAGCAAGCCCAGACTCCCTTTTGGTTATCCTGTGCTGGTACAGACTGTTGCCAGACATAACCTCTTCAGCTTCAGGTGTCATGACGGAAAGTGTTGCCCTGCCCAGGTGTCCCTCATTGCTCATCAGGTGGTGGCTGCTGCCCCCACAGTTCTGCTGATACACAGGTGGGTATGAAACCTGGGGCAAAACTAATACTCCCTGAGCTCTGTGTAAGGCAACCTTTCTGCTTTTCCCAGAAACATGAATGTTTTCCCTCGAGCTATTCTTCCCAGGAGCAGTGAGGAATAGCTGAGCAGCAATAGAGCCTCTAGTGAGCAACCCTCTATTGAGGGAACATCCGCCCATGACCACAGACATGCATGGGCAGGTGTGATCCAGCAGGGAACTGAGGAGGGCTGAGTTCTCTTCTCTTCTTCTCCTTCCACTTTGCTCCACTTGACTCTTCCACCACTGAGTGATACAGTCCCCATGCAGTGTCCAGCATCTCTCTCTGATGACACCCCAGTCTGCACAGCACCCTAGCACTTCTCAAGTCTCATCCTGAAGTTCTAAGCAGGAGAGAAAAGAGGCTTATGCTGCATGCACCTGTGTTTAAGCCACATGTATTATACCCAGCCCTACTATAATTTAAAATACTAACAATATTACTCAAATATGCTGGGGGCACCTGTGTCCTTTGTGAGTTTTGCCCAGTCATCATCCCTGGTCCACAAGCATTCAGCTCCAAAAACCTTTTAGGGACAAGCCAAAGCTGCATCAAGAAGTCAATATTACTCAAGAAATAGTTGATTTCTAAGTTGTTCTTGCCTGAAGCAGGAGTGTCACCAGATGGGAATAAAGATGCTCCAGCCCCACTGGCTTGACTGCCAGCATCTGATGAGAGACCAAAGGTCCCAGCTGCAGTGGTAAGTGAAAGGAACCAATATGAAAAGGAGGTAAACACGCAGAAATATTCGTTGTGCACATCACCATTAGAAATGCTAAGCTGGATTTCAACCTCTAATTAATATTTTTCCCATGTCTTCGGTTTGAAATTGTCCTTATAGAGAATCACAGAATCATTAAGGTCGGGAAAGACATCCAAGATGCCTGACCTTTGACTAAATACCATCATGTCAACTAACCACAGTACAGAGTGTCACATCCAGTCATTTCCTGAACACTTTCAAGGATGGTGTCTCCACCTCCTCCCCGAGCAGCCTGTTCCAATACTTAACCACACTTACCATGACAAAATTCTCCCTGATTTCCCACCAGAACCTCCCCTGGCACATTTTGAGGCTGTTTCCACTTGCACTGCTGCTTGTTGCCTGAGAGAAGAGGCCAACCCCCCTTGACTCCAGCCTGCTTTCAGGTACTTGTAGAGAGTGATAAGGCCACCCCTGAGCCTCTTTTTCTCCAGGCTAAACACACCCAGCTCCCACAGCTGCTCCTCACAGGACTTGTGCTCCAGACCCTGCTGCCCTTCTCTGGATACGCTCCAGCACCTCAATGTCCTTCCTGAACTGAGGGGCCCAGAACCAGATACAGCACGTGAGGCGTGGCCTCATCAGTGCCCAGTGCAGGGTGACAATCACTGTCCTGGTCCTGCTGGCCACACTATTGCTGATACAGGCCAGGATGCCATTGGCCTTCTTGGCCACCTGGGCACACACTAACTCATGTTCAGCTGCTGTCCACCAGCAACCCCAGATCCTTTTCTGCTGGGCCACTTTCCAGCCACTCTTCCCCAAAAGAAAAGGAGAAGTGTTCTTAAAATATACCCCAGATCAGAAATAGCTGCATTTCAGGTACTCAACCTGCTTCTCAGATCTCATTATATTAAATAAGAATCCGAAAGTATAACAAAGTGTTCAGACAACTCGTGTATCTGATAACCTGCACAAAAAGAAAGACTGTCTTCTGCCCTCATCTTAAAAGGAAAAGCCCATTCCATGACAGTGGGAAAGGCTCCACTTCACAGACTTGTTCTTAGGTTACTTCTGTTGCAGGACAGCATGTGCTGCTGCTGAAGTAATTGTTTCAGACAAGTAGGCTGCAAACTATGCCTGTGAAAGTGTGGTGTCATATTTCTGTTCAGCACCACAGCTAACATCCATTGTGACAAAGATGGTGATCAAACCCTCAGCATCCAGGTGAGCTGAGGCATCCCTCTCCCTGTTTAACTGCCAAACAGATCAGGTACCAGCACAAACTACACAAACAGTACCTCTTTCTGTCTTCACTCACACCGTGATGTACAGCTTCAGCATCTTATGAAGCCGGAGATCAGGCACTCCTCTGCCTCCACCTTAGCTCCATTCACTAGGACTGCTCAGAGATTCTTATAGAGTTGCTGAAAATCTTCAGTGTTAGAAGCGTAATGGGGAAGGGAAAGTGGCAAACTGGAACTTCACAAATGATGATCACTTTGTACTGGATGGACATATTTTCAGTAGAGTGAAAGTCTGAAAACAAGAGTCTTACCTCCTTTGAAGCAGAAAAAGACAGCTTGTGAAGGTCCCTTGGTCTTCCTTGTGCTCGAGTTTCCATGGCTTTACATATCCATAGTACCTGTCTAACAGCCAGCCACATACAGACTCATGGCAATGCTCAGAACCAATTCTGAGCTACAAATGGGGAGCAGGGCACTGAAGCAGTCTGGGTGCCAACTTGTGGGAGATTAACTTGCTGTTCTGGCATTTCTGTAGCTGCAAACCCTGTAAAAATACCTCAGCGGCAGAAAGACAAAAGCAATAGATCAAAACTTTGTACAAGACAGTTGCTGGCGGTCCCTGTGGTCCCTGATGACATGAGGTTGAAAACGGCTTTTAGTGGGGCGTTTATTTTCTTAATGCTTTGAGGGCAACAGCTGAAAGCCACTATATTTAATGTTAACATTGAGGCTAGAGAATCCATATTGTAGTGATTAGTAGCAGGAACTTCAGAGATGGTAGCATGCAAGCCAGAGGGAACATGTAGATTGAGTGTAAGGAGACTGCAAGAATCACAGGTCAGCTCTAAGTAATGGAATTTGGGTTTTTAAAATGCATTTCCTCTCTGGTTAATTTCTGAAATACAAACAAAATCTCACAGGATTTAGGCTCTCTCCTTCCTTGGGTTTTGGCTCATGAAAGTCTTTTGCCCTCCTTGACTGGTCTAAATTGGATTATATACAATATATAATCCAAAGTGGGAAGCAATGTCAACCACATTGATGCCTTGGTTTTGCTTGTTTAAAAATTGCATTTCCATTTGCAGGGTTCAGTTTACAGTCCTCTCTCACGCAAGTTCCCCCTTGTCTCCAGGGAACCATGTCCAAGTGAGAAAGACACTTGAGAAATCTTGTAGGACTGAGCCCCTAGTTGCTTAGGTTTCTTGTGGAAAGAGGGAAAATTCCTAAATATTTAGCAGACTTTTTTCTCTTGTAAAAGAAAACTAGACCAAAAGAAACATATCAGTCAAAGTAAATTTCAGTGCTATTTTTTTGCCAGACCCTAAGGAATCTGTGCAGAGAAAAGAAAAACAGACTAAAGACAGACACAGGGCTGAACTCAGACATCCTCCCTTGGTCTGTTAGTTCATACTTTGAAATAAAATTGTTATTGTCAAAAATTTGCATAAGGAAGGCAACAGTGATAAGAAGAATAGACAAGATAGCATGCCTATAAATTTTCCCAGAAAGAGATCCAGATTTTGAAAATATGGCTATTTCTGAGTCTATAATAACAGAAAGAACATATAATACAAACTCAGTTGAGACATTTTTACGGTAGTAGTCCTTGCTGTAGCCGCCTTTATCCCAACAGGATACTTTTTCCCAGTATTTTGAGGACTCATGCAAGATGGGACAGTGTATATTTGCCTCTAAATAGGAAGGATATAGGTTTGGTGGATGGTTTCTTCCAGAGAGCTACATTCAATGGCTCTGTGTCCAGATGGAGATCAGTTACAAGGGGTATCACTCGAGGGTTCATACTGGGACCAGTACTATGATATGTTAAACCGTAATAATAGACAGTGGGATTGAGTGTTTCCACATCAAGTTTGCATATGACAGGAAGCTGAGTGGTGCAGCTGATACACTTGAGGGAAGGGATGCCAACTAGAGGGATCTGGACAGACTTGAGAAATGGGTCCATATAAACCTCATGAAGTTCAGCAAGGCCAAGTACAAGGTCCTGCCCCTGGGCTGGGACAAACCACAATGTATCCTGGGTTGCATCACAGAAAGTGAGGCCAGCAATTCAAGAGGGTGATTCTGCCCCCCTACTCTCCTCTGGTGAGACCCTACCTGGAGCACTGCTTCCACCTCTGGGGTCCCCAGTATATGGACCATAAAGATGATCAGAGGGATGAAACATCTCTCGTATGAAGAAAGAGTGAGAGAGCTGGAGCTGTTCAGACTGGAAAAGGCACGGTTCCAGGGAGAGCACATTGCAGCCTTTCAGTACCTGAAGGGGACAAACTTTTTAGCAGGATCTGTAGGAATGGACAGGGGACAATTGTTTTAAACTGAAAGAGGGTGGATTTAGATTGAATATATAACAAAGATTTTTTTTTTTTTTGCAATGGGGCTGGTGAGACACTGGAACAGGTTGTTCAGAGTAATTGTTAATGTCCCATCTTTGAAAGAATTAAAGTCAAGCTAGATGGAGCTTTGAATAACCTGATTTAGTTAATGATGTTCCTGTCTACCATTCTATGATTCTATGAATGTGTGACTCTGTATTTCAGTAGGATGATGAGCTAAAATTGCTCACCTATTGCACAGCTCTGGAAATGTCTGAAGTTCATACATTATCTACTTGGAATAAATCAGGATTTATAGGTGCCAAAACATCCATTCCTGAGAGTGTCCAGGACTGCTCCCATTTGTCAAGTCCAAGAAAATCTTATGTAAATACTACCATCAGGTATCTGGGAGGGTTCAAATCTCTTGACCATCTCCTAATGCTCATTGACTGGGACAAACTGCTCAGAAGGGAGGACTCCCACCTCAAGCAGTAGATAAGGAGCAGTAACTATGTGAGACACAGGTCTCATGATCAGGAAACCTGCTCAGGCTGTGGAGAGCCACAGTGAACAAGACCAAGGCATATCTAAGAGTTTTGGAAGCTGGAGAGGGACATGCATGCCTGACCTTCAGGACTGGGTCTTCAGATACAACGGGAACACAATGGAGTGTGAAACGTGACTCTGACAGTGCTATACTGCTTAGAGAATTTTCTGCAAAAAATGGGGGAAAATCATGTTATAAGTCATGCAAAGAGCTGTTTATGTGAAACAAAACAAGGGTTTCATACCTTGGTATTGGCATGGTATGGGCCACCTCCCCAGGCACTGGCAGGAGAAAGGGGTTCCTGCCAGCTCCAGAACCAAGGTTATAACGCCTTCCTGTGGGAGACTCAGGATGGCAACTGGCTCCTTACAGCCACATGAATGGGGCCAGATCTGTAACACACATCTACCCTTCACTTTCCATCCTGGCCAACTCCTGGCAGCTATTTGCTGACAGAGCCAATTTTAAAGCTGTTCCCTAAGCAGTGATCCTGGATTATGCTGTGCAGCAGCCAGCTGTACATAGAGCCTAGAGGTGTAAGAGGGGCTGCATTTCGTGCTGTGAATCAAGAGTACAAACCATCTTGTCACAGAAAGAAGTCAGCAGCAGTACTAGTTGATCCTCCAAAAATTGATAGGATGTTTAAACATCTGATCCTCTAATCCATCAATACTGTTAGTTAAAGTATTTGACTTAACAGACTGATATTAGACTTAATATTAACAATGCTGTAGGCTTTTTTGTTTTGACAGAATATACGCTTGAAAATCACTGTGCCTTAATCAAAGATGTTAGTGCATAAGTGATCTGGTGAACAACTAACCCTGTCCCACCACACCTGGTCTTTACAGACATAATCTTAAGCAGTTTTAACCTTCTCTTTTAAATGCCTTTTCTACCATTCTAAACTGTCTGAAACATACTGTGTTTACCCCATTATCACCTGTATGGATTCTGTTGCAAAATATAACCACCACAGATTGTGTATACTCATGTGAAAGTGTTCCCTGCAGGCATTGGTGGAAGATTAGTTACTCTCATGGACAATTGTGTTATAAGCCCAAGTGCCAAGTGTTGGTCTTTGATTTTTCCACCAAATTCAGAAAATCACAAACCTTTGTCAAATTATGGTTCTACTAAACTGAAGTGCTTTAATCAAGATGCCTTCATGGATTCACCCACAAACTACTTCAGGTCCCATTTCTGGAGCTGGAGCTGTGGTTGTGGCCAGTGGACACTGAAGTCCCATTGGTATCTCTTAAGTTGAAGTTGCAGGCAGGCTTGTGCTCAGAGAAAGTGGGAGAAGAGAGAACTGGCTGAACACAATTCTGTTGCTCTCAAGAATTCTCTAACTACCTCAAGTGAGGCAACAAGCAACTGAAGAGACCCATGCTTTCCCCTTTATTGAAAGGAAGTCAGATGGTCAATCTGCTTCAGGGTAATGTACACAGGTAATTCAAGAAGTGACTTTGTAAAAGTAGCCATAGCAGGAATTCGATGTGGACCACCATGTATGGCAAAGCTTTACAAACGTCTTTTGGTGTCCAGATATGGAGTTCTGCACTCTGACCCCAGCTCCTGAAAATGCAATACTCTGTACAGAAATACTGAAAGCCCTCATGACTTCAGAGGAGGTGGTATTTTTCACAAATGCCTAAGCTCTGAAATCAAGGGTGTATGTAAAGATGAGGGGAACGGGAAGGAAACTGAACGACTGTTTGAACTTTCTTTATGAACCATAGTGGAAAAAGAATCACAAGGTTTTTGTAATCTTGCTCCACTTTTAATACAGCAGTGACATACTATATGCAAATGACAATGCCATGTGTTCTGTGTATCTTTACTGTATACAACTCAGTCAACAGCTGTTTCTAAACCACAGTGTACAATGTATATTCAATTCATGCAAAAGAACCCTGCAATCATTCTTTGTTTTGATTCAGAAATTGCTAGAGTTTGAATTGTGTAATCGCTGTTTTGGAAAGATCTCCCAGCTAAATAGCTGGTATAACTGTGGGCAAGTAGGAAATGCCTAGATTACCTCCTTAGAATAGATGGCTAACAGTGACAGCGTTTAAATAAAGTGGGATCAGTGGCACTGTAGACCAAGCATCTTGCAGTAAACATGATCAATTATTAGCATAAGTAACTCATACTTTCATCCCACTTCCAAAATAATTACTAAATTTTTTTTGACCAGAAGTCATTCAAGACACAAGGAGACAAGAAAAGGCAGAGACACACCCTCCTTTGAAAGCTAAGAAGAAAGGAATCTAGCCTGCAAGAAGGGAAAAACAACTGCTGAATCAAGCAGGGACATTGACTGCTTCAAAGAAATAAATGTAGAAGTTACTGAAGGTCTCTGTAGTAGAGAACTTGTGACCACTTTGGATTTGCAGATGCTATGAGCTTGAAGAAGCTGACTCTGCATGATCACTCTGAGGCACACCACCAATCCCCAGTCCCAGATTTCTTTTGGGTGCTGTAATTCTGACAGAGGAGACTCCATACCTCTATGTTGTGCCACATAGGTGTGTGTACATCCCATATAGAGCAGGATGTGCCTCTCTGAGGACAGACTTCTTTTGACTGGGTTGCTGACTCTGAACTGCCCTGCCCACAAGTTGTCCCATAGCTAACACTAGGATGATTCAATATTTTAGGACCCCTGAAATTTAGTAGAGAGAAGCATCCCTGAACAAAGTGTCCTGGATTGTGGCAGTGGGCTAGGGGGAAATCCCCTAGCTGCCATGTTCTAACCCTGTCAATCATAGATTCAGCTCCACCTCTGTTATTTTAATATTCATCGTATTGTTTTACTATTCAACAGTTGCCAGAAACTTCTACTGTTCTGTAAAGTTCATAGGTTAATGCAAATATGTTCCGCCCTTGCCCAAGACTCATTGGAAAGCTGTCACCCCATGTCAATTTGTGATTTGTTAAGCACCCTGGACCCCACCTTATCACCACTCCTTTCCTTTCTGTATAAAACTCTGTGTAGAGACCCAATTAATCTCTGGTAGCCTGTATCCTGAAGAAGAAGACATAATTAAAAGTCTGGGTAACGCTACCAGAAGTCCGTTCTCTCTTCTTTACTTCTCCCTGCTTCATTTGACATCTGGTTCTCTGCTCTCACTGCAAGGCACAACCTAGGTACAAAGATAAGCGAGATAAGATAAGGCTGCTGATAGCGGCAGCCAGAGAAGCTTATCTGACCAAAGCGCTGGATAACGGCAGTCTTTGCAGCACCAAAGCAGCCCTGCCAGAACCCACAGAACTGTTACTGAATCACCCTGCAAAAGATCTGTTGATTCTATGTGTGACTTAGTCAGCAGCTTCAATGTTTAGGTTAGTGACAGGCATAGATTTGCTGTCAGGAAGAAGAGGTGTCTTGGTCTTCCCTTGAGCCTCTTCATCACCCACTACAGACTGGAGCATCACCACTGGGTCTGCACCAGGCACAGGCAAGGGTGTCTGCTGTGGCTTGTTGCTAGAGCAGAGGCAAGGCTCCAGGTGTTGGAGGTGATTGGAGGAGGAGGACCTGCATCCACCCCGTAATGCAGAACTTGTGTGTGAGCAGGCAAGACTTCAGCCTCTCCACCTGTGTCATGGCTGCCCAGCACAAGAAAGGATTCCTTAGAAAAATGTGTGTGCAGCGGTGAAAAGAGGGTTACATGGTATGTACAAACACAGGGCAGATCATCAATTCGGAAGCAATTTCAATTCTAGTTTCTCCTAATTTTCAGATTGGCATTCCAGTTTTGATATTGTTCTTCTAAACCATTTTACCTGCAGTTCAGATACAGCAAAGATGGAGCTTTTATCTGCATGGATGTACAGTTCCAGAAAAAATACAAATTTCAGAAAAGTCAAATTTAACAGAGGAAACATCAGGAATTAATTTGATAGAATAATCAGTCTCAGGGCAGCATGAATTCCAGTTTAGCTGAATTTATAGCCATTTTGCCTTGGGTTGCTTTAACCTGGCAATTTAATCTATAAGAGTTAGATATCCTATAAACATTTGTTTATCATTGTCCTTGAAAATGCATTTCTTCACTTCTAATTGGATTCAGTTTTATTGCTATAAGAAAAAAACTTCAACACTTAGCAGCAAACAGAAGTTATTTCCCAGTAACTCAGAACACTCTCTTTGAAGGTGAGCTTGCTTTGCCAAATCTTTGAACTTTGCCATATGTACTAATCCCCGCTGCCAATGAAGTGATATAATTACAGACACACAGCTTTGGCAAATTTTCACTAAGACTTTGTCTTGATCAGAGGTGTCTAAAGCTTGCCAGAAGAATGTAGAAACATGGAGACTACTAACGGGTTGAGCTCCTAATAGGTGGACTGGGAATTATTTGAGAATGCATATTTCCAAAGTAAGAAAAAGGATTCTTTTCATTTAGTCTTAAATAGAGTAAGTCAATCCTGATATTGCACACTGATCTAGCATAGCTGGATTCTCATATCTCTTTCTAAAGCTGGTTCTTCAGCCTTCTCTCAATCCTAACAATGTCAGGCTGTTCCCAGCAGGTATTTACAACAGTGACGGTGTCAGGAAGAACTGCTTCCTAAATTCTCTTGTCACCTCTATGAAAATGCCCATGTATCCTGTTCATGCAAGAGCTTAGATACTGTTTGTGAAAACATACTGTTCATGGGTTTGACTGGTTTTGAGACAGAATTTGCTACTTAACCAAAATTCACCTTAATAAAATCTGGTTGGTTGGTTGCCTTGAAGCTGCTCCAGGGCAAATTCCATCTAGGACAGGTGGACTGTCCTAGGACTGGGGACTCATGTGAAAAATAAGCTGCCTTCCCTAGCCCTGACCAGGTCTGCCCAGTTGAGCCATCCATGTCTCTAACACTCAGGTCCAAGGGGCCTATTGTGTCCTGGTAAACTCCTGCCCATGCCAGGCCATAAGTAGATGACACCTGAGTTTGCAGGATACCAGGCTGCAAACAGAAGCTGCAGTCCTGCCTGCCTCTGTTGCCCTATCTCTAAATGAGACTGAGGACGCTTTTCAGGAGGTAGGGTGCTCAAGGTCCCCCATGCTGCTATGACCTGCTGAGATATTTACACATGTGGTTATTTCTTTCATTTCAGATCACACTTTAATACCAACGTCAATGAAAAAGAAAAAAAAAAAAACCCAGCTGTTGGCTAGTAAATTCCATTAATCTGCACAGGGTGAAAGGGACTGCCTTTTGTTATTACTGCGCAAATGCCATGTGTGAAAGGAAGAAAACCACTAGACTTTTTGCACAAGGCAAATGTTTCATTTTATTGGCCTTGTATTTCTACTGATGTCTCCTGTCCAGGACAAATATTCCTCTTTTTAGGCTGGCTTATTCACCTCCTTTCTTAATTCCCTGAGGAAGAGCACCAAAACTTTCTGCCATGAGGTTTGCACCTCTCCTTGGCAGACAAACCAGAGTAGAAGATGTTTCTTCTGCTGTTGCAGAGGGATAACTCAGACGACTCAGTATGAGTTAGCAATGAGCTTCGTTTATTGATCAGTTACATGCCTTTTTATAAGTTCTATAATGTGCTCATCCATATTCTGTAACTCAAGCGTGCTATTGGTGTGCTTTTGCAAGTCAACCCCCCTTTTTTGTTTCCCTTTTGCTAGTGCCAACATTCCCGTTTCCCATCCTCCTTCTGCATTCCTACCTGACTAAAAAACATCTTGTTATTGTATAGCTCCCTCGTGAAGGACACAGTGTCCTTCGGTTTACAACCTTAAACTAACTGACTACGCTGTTTCCCCATCTCCTCGGCCACAAGCCGTTCCATGCTCACTTTCCTTTATCCATTCTGCAACATTCTGCCACTCTCCCCTCCTGCCTGGCAGGAAAATGAAGATGGATCCTGCCACCTGAGAGGCCTTGCAAGTGTGAGCACCAGCCTTGAGCAGCAAGTCATCCTCAGTGGTCACCACATGCGCCAGATGCATGAGGCACAGCTTGAGTCATGGGCCTCAAGCCAAGGATTATTCCTGCAAAATGGTCATATGTCAGCGGTGTTACAGAAACCCAAGCTTCTGACCTGCTTACCTTGGAGCTGATAGTCCTGATGTGCTGGATTATGGGAATTACTCCTTATAGCAGCTGGAGCCTGGCAGGAATGAAAACTCAGCAGGAATTGCAGGTGCCTGTGCCGATCTGGGCCAGCTCACAGCAGCCCTGCAGAGCCGGCAGCTGCAGCAACGGCTGGCTCTGGGAGGAATTGTCAGTAATGCAATATATTTTGGGGTCTCTTTCTTCAGATTCTAAGAGAATAAAGGAAAGGCAGGTCTGGACAGAGGAAAATACTACTTTTACTGTGTTAGCTGGTTGCTCATTTCCAGCTTATGGCCATACAAAATTTTGTATTTTCTCCAGTGCCACAGTTTCAACAGCTTGGACTGTTCTTGGGTCAAGTATGAGAAGTTAGGGCTCATTCAGTCTTAGGTGGCCATTTCCAGGAGCACAGTCCTGGACTTACTGTCCTTTTCATCTGCTGGATATCTGAAGTCAGAGTGATGTGTCTACTGAAGTCTTTTCTGGGGATGCAGTTCATGTCCTTGAGTTCTGCCTTAGGTCCCTTCTGTGTATGTGTACACTTTTAAGGAGAGATTTCTGAAAAGTGAATTGGCTTAGCTGCAAAATCCAACCTAGACAGTTTCTTGTTGGTGACCTCCTTGTGAACAGTTCTCCTGGCACAGGCACCAGTCCATCATGTTTCCTCGCAGGCAAGCATTGGGATATGCTGCACAGGCTGTGAAGACTTTGAAGGGAATGCAAGAAGCTGTTTCCTAACTCTGCCTGAACAGAGGGACTGAGGAAAAAATGTACCTTCTGACCCAGAAAAGGCCAGAAGTCCAGCCTGTCCAGTTTTGTCACTGCTCCATTCAGCCCATGCACCTCATTTGTTTTCTACATCCTGAGTCTGGGGAGAATTCAGGTCTTAGATTGATACAGGGGTGGGAGAAAGCCAAGATCTAGGTGGTCCACTAGTAGATAATTTAAATATTATCTACTCTTGGAGAACAGAAGTCAGGTGGGATATATAGAGTTTTTAAGGATATGCATGACTTAGCAGAGAAGCTTTACATTTAAAGCAATAAGGTGTTTGATTAGATAGTGCTAATGGTTGAAAGCTCATACATGTACACGCTCCCAGAGGCAAACAGTTGGTCACTGTTTGCCTCCGGGAGCACAAATGAGAGGCACAACCCAGAGCCCTGTCAGCTCTCCAGTCCACCAGGACACCAAGGGGTTTCCTCACCCATTGCCACCTGCCTGCTTCAGCAGTCCCCAACCAACTCCTGGCACATGAGCTTTTCCCCAAGCTCATGTTTACCAATAAGACCACCAATGCTGAGTACTTCATTGGTCATAATGTGACAAGAAAAAGCAGCACCAGAAGAAGAAATTGAATTTTTATCTTGTTGCTCTTCACTTTCCCTGTTGGGTGATTTTTGGAGACTTCTCATGTTTTTAAGGAAATAAGACTGAATCAAAAATCTAGGTTCCACTCTTGTCAGCTAACTTTTGCCTCAGAACTGTCCATTCAAAAGCCATCTAAATTACTCTCAAGGAGTTTTCCCAGACATACTTTAGAGCTAAAAGGAAAGAGAACAGTTCTCCCATTGCAAGCCTTATTTAGTCATTTACCTCTGAATTTTTGAACTGTTTTCCTTTCTTTTTCTATAGCTTTAGTAAGCCATACTTCACAGCACTCACTACGATGAAAGCAGACTGGCAATACTTTGACATAGGACCAAAAACCATTTTTAACCATCTTGAGAGTGATTCAACCATCTGACACTCAGCTGTTCAAAATGTGCAGCAGAATCCAGGATTGTGAAGCAATGAACTCTGAAGTTTTGGGTCATACTGGGAAAATTTATAAAAGCAGATTATTTCAATACCAAGTCTTCATATCAGACTGGGAGGGAAGAGAGGACTGGAAGATGAAAAAAACAGAGAGCATGATCTAACCTAGATTAGCTTGCCTCTGTCCGTCCTGTTTCCTAAAACACCATCTGAAAAGTTGGAGGTAGCTGAACACTTCCACACTTCAGACATTTCTTCTTCCTTTGACTGGCTCTGATCAGGAAGAGAGATAGTCCAGTAGGGCTACAAGCATCAGACTTCAGCAGGGTCTGTGGGATATTTCTGGGCTACCTGATGTTTACAAAGGGGTTAGAGAGCAAATCAGAGCATGCACTCCCACAACACCTATTGTAACCCATCCTCTGTGTGAGGCTGGTATTTGGCTGTAGGCTTTTTTAATCTAAGAATGAGGGGCATCAAGTCTGAACAGTAACATAATGAAAACTGGTTCCCAGCAGACATTTCCAAACTAATTTTTCAATCAGCTGAGCCTCCAAAAATTCTGTGTTTGTCTTTCTGTACATTCAGTCATTTAAAATATTATCATAGGAGATGCTTTTGGATTACAGTTCCTTTTGGAATTGAATCAAACCTCTTTGCTATTTCAAAATAAATGCTGAGACATTAATAATATTATGTCCAGTGGCAATGTACTGCACTTTTCAGGATGCCTAGTTTGTACTGACAACAGTTCAAATATATTTATGTTGTCCCATCGAAAACTCAGTAGTTTCAACTTTCAAGAGGATGTTTTTTAAACATCTTGGGTAAATGGAGAATTTGAGTTTCTGCCCGGGACACCCTGAGAGCTGCTCTTTACAAAAAAAAAGGGGAGGAAAAAAGCAACTAATAGGATAATAAATCCCAACATTTTTCTCTAAACAAGAGTTGTTTTAGTTAAACTAGCATTCACTTCATTTATAACAGCTCCCTACATTTCTTTAGACTATTGTATTTAATAAAAATCTCTGGACTCATCCATCATTATGCACACTTTACTGATTTCACTTTAAACACTGCTGACTAAAACTTCCATTTATCAAGCCTGTTTTGCCTAGCAGTTGTGGGCTAATTTATTTTCACTTTGAAAGACTTGGTATCTTTGCAACAAGCCCTGGTGAAATCAGTGTGTCCACCCACCACACAATAACACAAGCTGCCATCTCAGGAGCCACCAAAGGTGAAGGAGGAACCCAGTTGGAGGTGAAACGAAGCTTTGTGCCCATGATGCAGCAGAGGTAACAGAGGCAGGTTGTAGCTCCCAGGAGATACAGGAACCCACGGGGAGAATTGGGGAAGTCTCAAATCTGGCATTCAAGGGTTGTAAGGAAAAAAACCAAGCACAGGTAACTATCAAAGGTTTGTAATTTTGAAATTTGGCAGTTACATAAAACCAGAAAGTCTAGTTCCAAAAATATAAGCCAGACTTAACTATCCAGGCCAGCAAAGAGTAAGGAGATGTTTTTCTGAGCACAGAGATATTTGGGTTCCTTCTAGCCTAAAAGATGCAGTTTCTCCCATGTGAATACCTGGGATCATTCTCCACTTTTCCCTCTACAGTGTAGTTTCTACAGCACCAGACAACATAAACTCCAGTGAGAAAACATGTGAAAGGAAGAAACCTCAGAAAGCTTCCTCCATGTTTGTTCTCTCAAAAGCAGGACATGGGCCAGAAAGACACTCCTGCCTTTGGCAGCTGGGTGAGCAGAGCCCTGTGCTCCCTTCTCCCTTCACCCTGAGGAGAAAGCAAATGATGGCCAAACCCACAGCTATACCGGGGGGGATGTAGGAGCAGGAATGGGAAGTAGGCTGTACTACTGTGACAGAGTAAGGGATTGGCTTGGTTTCCCCTAGCATACTGAAGAGGCTGCGATGTACATCTTCAGCCCTTACCAATACAATCAACAGCATCTGCTGTGCAGCCTTTGCAAGCTGTCTACTGCTGGCTGAAAAACTTCAGTAATTTCATTTGACTCAGCACCATAAAGAAAGGCTGTAGTGTCTGGTTTATAACTCTGCAGTACCCCAAAATTATTACTTCTCACAGGTTTTTCTCATATACATTTGAATTAGGTTGACGAAATCATTTAAAACATCTTCTGAAAAACACAGGATGGTTACATGTGAGAAGAAACCAGGTCAGCATTATTCAGGCAGTGCAGCTCTGCTCTTCCTCTGGATTGCTGCATGTGATGGCAAGAAGGGGAGTTTGCTAGAAATCCTTTGTTAAAACCAGTAATTCTTAGCAACATCAGTAGCAACTTACCAGATTTCAAATGTAACACATTCCTCCAGAAGCTTGTTTTTGTTTTATTTTCTTTCATAAATTTCCAAGCTGACACTTGCAGGCACACTGAATGTCAAAAGGTAGTTGCCCAGTGCTCTTATTTTTCCCACCTAGTGTTTTTCCTGGGAAGTTTTCTCCATGGAGGAAGGAAGGCACAAAGCAATTGCTGGATTTGAACAATCCAGGAGTTTTTTATGCAGGTTGTTATGCAGACTCTGGTTAGTAGATTGTTATAGACAGATGCATAGGACTGCAATCAGCAAGTATGGGAAAAACCCCCAACAACTCTATTCCAAGGAAAAGAATCTTTCCCCCTTCTCAGCAGCTGTGTTATGCACAGAAATTTGAAGCCCTCTGTTTCTAGCACAGGAGCAAATCCCGTATTAAGCAGTTTGGGTTATGCCAAGTATCCATATCAGTATGTAGTATTTAATTTTTTTTCAAATTCCACAAATTTTGGAGCAATGAGATCTAAAGGTTAAAGAAGCATATAATTAAAAAGCAAAGATTTAGCTGGGTTGGCTTTCAATATAATGTAGTAGTACAGTACTACTGGTTTAACTTTTGACAGGTTTGCTGGAGAACCCCTTTCTGTTTTATTCAGTAACAAAAAAAAGTAAAAAGGGGTACACAACCTATTTTTTTCCCAATCATCATTTACATCTCTAGTAGGTCGCATTTAATTCTCTTTCTTTTCTTTTTTTCTTTTCTTTTAATAATCGAATAGCCACAAACCTTTAAAATCTCTCTGTTTCTTCGGATTCCATTATTCTTTTCAACTACATCAGCCATCTGGCAGAAGAAGGGGTGACCAGAAATGAATGTGAAATTCTACACTCTTAGTTCAGTTATACTTTAATACTTCATCATTTTTTCCATTACCTTCCTTCCATGTCCTAACATTTTATTTGGACTCCCGCACTCTGCTACCTGCAAAACAGAGGTAATCATTGAGCTGTCCACAATGATTGCTGGGACTTTATTAAGGTTTTTTGAGTGGTTGGACTTGATTTAGGAGCTCGTTGTGGGCCTGAAAAGTTTAAGGTATTTGCTCCAGCATGTGTTGTTCTGCCTCTGTCTGCCTTGAGTTTCATCTCCCACTGAATTGACCAACGACTGAGCATTGCAGCTTTTCCCCAAATATCAGCCAATCAACCTACATATAAGAACTGTCAGCTGCCAAGTTTACCCTTTCACATTTCCCTTTTATCCAAGGCATTGATGAAGCTGACAAATTGTATCAGCCCAGTTTGGCAAAGTACTTAAACATGTGCTTGTTTGCTTTATTCAGATGGATGTTTGAATGCATGTCTGGCTCTGGGCCAGTTCATACACTGGGACTTCAGTACATGCTTAACTTTAATTACATGCTTAATTGTTCTGTTGAACAGAAATGGGATGGGTGTCAATAGCAAGAACCCTTCTTGTTGTCCATGTTCCCAAGGACAGCAGTACGTTAAAAACCCAGCTCTTATCTTTGTTTCATTGCTTCATATGCACTTCCATAGAAGCATCTGTGTTTTAATGGTAAAATTGCTAAATTTCCATAACAACAGCTTTTACAGGAAGTTTTCAACAGCAAATATCCTCTGATCTTTGCTTGTTTTCTAACCTTTTATTTCTAACCTTCATTTTGACAGTAAGTTCAAAGTAGCACAGAGCTCTCAGGAAGCTGAGCACGTGTGAAGCCACAAGCAACAGACCCAAACAACTGAGAATGGAAAAGTTTACTAATTAATCTGCTCGTATTTTAAATGTTTTATAAAAAGTGTGTTTCATCCCAGTTTCTAATGAATGAATTGTTTTATAATGGTTTTTAAGCTCAAAAAAGAGCACTTTTTTTGGGAGAATTTCTATGCATGCCAAGGTGTCCCCAGATTTGACATAGCTGATTTGACTTCAGTTGACACCTTTCTAAGGTAAAATATCCAAGGAGATAGGAAAATCATCCCGTTGGGAGAGATCTTTCTGTGTGGCTTTAGATTTTATAAAGCCCCACAATAACTCCAATTTCTGTTTAATCCTTTGCCAACCAATGTACTTATTCTTGAGAAACTCATTCATTTTTATTACCTTCTCCCATCATATCTGTAAGACTGTAGAGTTGTTATTTCTGAAAAGACATCAGCATAAAGATAGTGCCATCAAGGTCCTTCTCTGGTTCCTATACACACAACCACCAGTCATGCGTAACATCAGGGTCCTGCCTGAGGTCAATAGCTCATGAAAGTCTTCTCTGCTGGGTTGGTGTTGTCTGGTTTTCACCCCATCATAGCATGACAGCAATGAAAGAAAATGTTTGCATGCTTTTAGCTAAATCCAAAAGGCAATGCTTACATGGGCCTTTTGGTCAAGTCTGGAGGGACTCTAGCCGGAGCCGTTTATTGTGTGTGACTTGGGGAGTTACAGATTCGTGACTGCAAAACAGAAATGGTGATACTTTGTATGGGGAAATTCCTCCTGAAAGCCAAAGGGTTGTATCAAGAGGAGCTGCTTAGAAAAGAGAGTTTTCTACATCTGGCAATATTGGATTTCATGTCTGTAAAGCAAAAATGAAATTATGCACATAACAAAACATAAACACGTTGTAAAATGCATTCAGACCAGATTCCAAACACATTGAACACTGCATGATTTAATGATGGATAAACTCAGAAAAATACCCCATTGGGGGAAACTACAGATGCCAAAATGACAGCTGCTATCATTCCAAACCAAGTAATTGTTTATAAATGAATATTTTTCATGATAAATTATTGAATTACATGAAAATCAGATGACTGCCTCCTGCCAAATTTGTTTTCAGTTTCACAAGATAGAATGGAATGTGCTGCAGACAGTGAGTGAAATTAAAAGCTGCTGGTCTTTTCCCACTAAGGGCTGATATTTTCCCTTAGACATTTCGAGGATCTCATAAACCTGCTAAATAGTGGTTCTGGGGAATGGGTATCTAGCTAGATATACAAAATATTTTAGATATATAGGATTTCAGGGAATCTCTGCCTAATCTGAGCCAGTTGTAGTGTAAGTCACTATTTCATATTCATGTTATGTTGATTTCTCATTCAAATCCACAGAGCCCCAGCATGAGAACTTCTAATTCTTGCAGGCACTCTCAAGGTTCTGGGGTTTTTAAAGTTCTCCTTTTTATTCTCTTGTTTGCATTTGAAACATTTGAAAATACACTTTTCTTTATGTTTTTGTCTAGTTTCAGTCGAATCCTTGCCTTTCCCCCACATTTTGAAGAGGGTGACATTAACCTGAATTGGCTGTTTCAGCTGAATCACATCAAAGTCCTCGAAGTGAAGCTTCCAGTATAAATAGTGCTGAGTTTTCTGTGAGAGAGATGGTCAAGACCACAGAGTCTAGCTGGTCCTTAACAGCATTTTCAATCTGCAAAGTCCTTCCCTCAGTCAGCTGCTCCATTCACAGGGATGAGTTAACATGGGTGGCACGAGCTCTCTGCTGGGAACAAAATGCCACTTGTAATCTATCTTGTCCCAGAGATCCACTGAGCTAAGTCCTGTAATTGCAGCCCTGGCATCAGATCTGAATTTTAAAAGACAGCACATCTGTATCACATTTCTTTACACTGCTTCACATAGCTTCCTGACTGCTGTAGAATTGGATCTTCATTGCGTCCTGCTGTCAGGTAAGCACATTGAAAACAAGCCAAAAGCACATCCCTGCTTCCCCAGCAGAGAAACACAACTGATCCCCTTCC
The DNA here is from genome assembly GCA_013400735.1 of Pomatostomus ruficeps. Lineage (NCBI taxonomy): Eukaryota > Metazoa > Chordata > Aves > Passeriformes > Timaliidae > Pomatostomus > Pomatostomus ruficeps. Next base: position 141,003 of record VYZT01032514.1, on the reverse strand, counting down.
CAGAGTGGGCAACAGCAGGGGCAAGGCTATAACAACAAGAAAGTGTGCAGTCATAATTCCCCTTTTAAAACCTTTCAGTTGCTCTCAGACTGTGGCTAAAAGAGCACCTAAACTGTAAGTTGTACCTTTGTGGTCAAAAAAATCCTTGATTGACTTTTCTGCCTCTTACTTTTCTAGCAGTTTTTAGCCCATTGGTACACTGGTCACAAGCTCCTTGCTTTAATTATATGTTGTGTAAAGAAAAGGATGCTGTTGGATTTGAATCTGAAAGCAGATGGCTATGGTTACACATATATGTGCATGATTTTATATACATGCACATATACACACATTAACTCTCACAATTTGTGTATCATATGTGTCTTAAAGGTTGACTTGTTTGTCTGTGTCATTTGACAGAAAAATAACTGCCAAATTTAATCAAATTTAGATATATTTAAGAAGAAAAGCTTCTTTGGTTTTTTCCCCCATCTGAACTTCACTTTCATATCTTTCTATACACTAAACTCTAGATTCATTTCCCCCTACTCTATTTGAAAATGGTTGAAAATCATTGAGGTGGTACTGCAGACAGCATGATGAAGAATGGAAAACCAGGTTGGGTAGTAATGGGTAATAAATGGAACATCCACAAGCTTATTATGAAGAGATCAAAAATCCCCATCTTGACATAAAACTAGCTATCACAGAAGCAAAAATCAAATGCACTGGAAGCTTTGAAATGTACACAAGGGTGCACACAGACTTCCTCTGTTTTTAAAGTCTAAAAACTGAGGTCTTTCAGCCATTTCTCTGCCCCTCCTTTCCCCACTTTTTCTCCTATTTTTCTCCATTCTTTTCTCCATTAAATTGCATTGAAGATCACTTTCCAGAGCATGTTCATGCCATAAGTGAATTCTGATGTCATTATGTGATACAAATCTCTTCACAATTCAAGCATTCACCACTTAAATAGTTTTTGCTTGGCAAAAGCTTGTATGTGATGACCCTGACTGTCAGTTCCTTTTGGATATGACATTCAGCTTCTTTTGATGTTTTTTCTTAGAGCCATTTGAACAGATCACCTCATGATGAGCTTCAGATTTAGGCAAACCCTTTGACTTTCACCAGTAACGGTAGTGGGCCCCAAGCAAAGAGATTTGTGCTAGACTGTGTAGTACAGGGCTGGATAAAGAGGGCTTAATTTCTCCACTGGGAAGGGAAGCGGACAGAAGTGGACTGAGGCTTTTAGTCTTTCTGATCCGGAGATAAGACCCTCACAAAACCTAGTCAGGGTTATCCACTTTGCACTATAAAGAACAAAATAACATCTTCAGATCCATAAATAATCAGTCCCAAGGATAACACTGAAGCTAGTGATGACTAGCAGAAACTGCTGTTATTAAAATGCAATGGACCAAAGGCTACAGAAGTTGTACATTTGGCATTCAGATGCTTTCACCTTTTCATGACTATGCATGGTTCAGTCAAACCATGTTGTGGAATGTTAAGTTGTGCCGCATCAATAGTAATGGACCAAGAATTATGACATGTTTTATGTTATCATTCATTTAAAACAGATAGTTTAGATTTCAGCCACAAGCAAAAGTTTATATATAAAATATTTATTACAAACAACGGTGAACACTTAAGAGCTATTATTTTAAATCTAAATGACATTGTGTTTAGTATCCATTTCCTCTGGCTCTGCAATGTGCAGCCTGTGGTGTTTGTCATCTTTCTCTGGAGTTCTCCTGGATATGAAGTGACAACTTCTCACAAGTTACCAGAAACAGGAGAAAATGTGGAGCCCCGCTCCAATGAGCTGTTTCACATTACAAGAATTTACAATGAGCATCTGACAGAAGAAAAGCAGTGGAGCTTGGGAAGGGAATATCATGCAGTAAATCACTTGCTATTATCCATGTTGACAATGTGGGGTGGAGAGGACAGTATTTAAACAAAAAACACACAAGGAAACACATTGAATTGGTGAGTGGGCTCCTTGTGCACAAAAACTAAATGGTGCTTCTGAAAATCTTGCCAATGTCCATTTTATAGACCATATTGGGTCTGGACATACAGCTTGTGCAGGGAGCAGTAGATGGCTATGCAGAAGGAAGGGACTGCAGGTCCTACCCTGCCCGCACCAGCATCTATGGCCAATTTCCAGGTCAGCCCATTCAGTTGCTGCTTCTCCAGCCTTTCCCAGGACTGAGCACATGCAAGTGCAGAGGATACCAAACCATCCTGTCAGACGTGCAGGCAGGGAACCCTGTTTGCAACCCTGGCACAGCCACACAAGCTGGGGCCACCATTGGTGCCATCAGCAAAGGTGTGAAATGGGACCTCATGCCCTGTCCTGTCCTCTCACTGCTATCTGCCTTTCCCATGACAGAAGACCTGACTAAAAGCTTCCAGCTTACCTCCTCTTTTTCCCTCCTTGCCATACACAGACAGTCTGCCCTCCACAGCCAAAACAAGGGCTATAGGTGCTAACCGGAGAGGAATGGGTTACCTAGCTGCACCTTAAAAATGCCTGACCAGTGAAACCAAAACCTGCCATTCTGAATTATTCTTGGTTTAATGACTTCTTTGAGCAAAGGCAGTAGTGGGTTGTCCCCACCAGTGTGATGGAGCTGTTGTGCTAGGCAAGCCTGAGCAGCCCTTGCCCCCTCAGCGTTCACAACATGAAGTGTAGATGGACTGCAATACAATAGGTCTCAGGACGCTGCTTCAAGTGGAAATAAAGCAAGCAATTCAGAGAGTTTTCAGGTGCTTCACATTTTCATTTTTGGCTTTCTACACAAATAAAAAGGCTTAAACTATTATTCAGTCTCCACTCAAAGTATAATTTTGACATTTGGAAATCTGATTTTGTGATCAGAAACACATGTAGAATAGAATTTAGAACTCAGCAAAGACTCCAAGCATGATTTTATTGGGAGCTTGGGTATGCCCTTCAGAGTAATTGGGATGTGGAATGTGGAAGTAGTTTTTACAGGAAAATAGGGATAAGGCCTCCTGTAGCCAGCCTCAGGCAATGTAGCGAGTAAAATACCAAGAAGAATTCACATTCAACTTGATAATAAGGTTTCCTAGCATGTTAATTAAATGAAGTCTCACATCCCCAGCCCTGTTGTTTTAAACATTTTAAGGCATTAACATTGCACAATAGGAACATAATTTCCCCTCTCTCCAGATGTCTATACTAATTTGATTTTCCTAGTTGTTAGCTTTAAACTTTCTATGAACATGAAAAGGTATCCTTTCAGCAGTGCTGTTGTATTTTTCCCCTTCATTCCTCCTTAATACTCATTTGGGGTACTAATTGGCAACAGTGTCTTCTAAAAATAAATTCTTCAAATGGGACAGCTTTGCTATTTATCCTATACTGAGGCACTATTTTCCACAGCTTGACTTTGAATGAAAAAGTGAGAAAACATCCATTTGATCCTGAGGATCTGAGCCTTCACAGATAACATGGAGGAGATTTAGGGAGTGAGGTAAAGCCAGGGGAAACCTCATAAATCATATCCCATCTTTCTGCTCTTTAAAGTATTGGCTTCACTGGGAATAAGAAGCTCAAATCCCTTTGGGAATGCAAGTGTATGCACCTCCTTCGAACTCTGTGCAGTGGCTCAGGGGCAGATTGAGAGACAGTGACTGGCCAAAGCAATTGAGTGTGTGGGGCATGTGTTTGTGCTGGCAAAATACTCTCTGTACAAATGGGAGAGCTGGAGCTGTGCTGTGGTTGTGTACATACTGAGAGAAAACTCTGCAGCTGGGGAAGAAGGCACCAAGATCCCCTACACTTAGCCATTTTACGCAGGCATTTCTCCAGGACATTGACAGGGACAATGATCCTGAAGGTCACTGTCACAGGTTCAGGGCTCATTTCAAAGGTAGAAGCTGAAAAATCTTGCTGTCAACTTATTGCCAGGAAAAACTTTTACACATTGGAGACAAAGGAAAACCATTCACTGGCAAAAACAACATATTTTTTTACTTAAAAGTTAAATTTAAAAATACAATTTAAGGACTATAAGCATAGATAGCCTTCTCTCCCGAGTGGACAAGAGTGCCTTGGTTCTCTTGTAGGAACCATGCTAGTGGCAGACAGGCCAGCAACTCCAGACTGGGCTTGGTTGGGATAGAGTTAATTTTTTTCATAATATCTTATGTGGGACTATGTTTGGGATTTGTGATGAAAACAGTGCTGATAATACAGGTATGCATTAGTTATTGCTGAACAATGCTTGCACAGCATCAATATGTTTCTTCTGTCTCACACTGCCTTGCCAGAGAGTAGACTGGGCATCCACATGAAGTTGGGAGGGCACACAGCTGAGACAGTTGATCCCAGCTGACCAAAAGGACATCCCAGAACATATTATGTTGTATTTAATACTAATTCTGGGATGGTGGAAGTTGGAGGGAGCCGCTGTCACTCAGGGGCTGGCTGGGCATTGGCCTGTTGGTGATGAGAAATTGCTTTCATTTGCATCCCTTGTTTTTCATGGGTTTGTTTGGTTTTGCCTCTCTCTTTATTAGTTTCTTCCTCCTTTTTTTAAATTATTAAGTTGTTCATATCTCAGTTACTTTTCTCACTTTTATCCTTCCCCTCATCCCACTGTGGAGCAGTGAGCAAGCAGCTGTGTGATGCCTAGCTGCCTACCAAGTTTAAACCACAACTATCCCCAAATTTAAACTATATTAATAAAAGAAACCAGAAGATTGACTTTGACCCATGCTGTTTAGTTGTCTCCATTCTCCCTAATGCAATTTTGGCCTATACTACACAGTTCTAGTGAGAAAGCATTTTCCTGTACGGATGTGAGCCATTCCACGTGGTTGTCCTCAAAAGCAAAACCAAATTCTGAAACCATGCTATTTGTTTCTGTAGTTTTAGCTACAGATTCAGTCCCAGATTCATTCCCAACCCAGAACAGTGGAATCCCACAAACTTCATTGTCACCTCCAGCGTGTGAATTCTTCTGGAGCTCACTGTTCCCTTCACTGTCCAAGAAGCTGAGGAAAAGCAACACTCAATAACAAAGGTCCCTCTCTCCTCCCAATTCTTTCTGTACTTTCTACAGACAACCTGACCAGTTTCCCTTTGAGTGTTGCACATGGCCTAACATGAACCAAACTTTACATTGAACTGTCTGTCAGTCCATAGCTCTCAATGGCTCTCGTGCAAGCTCAGGACCTGAAATGGCCATGGTCTGGCGCTGATTTGTTGTGGGACAAAAGTATTTTATCCATACCTCTCTCCCAAATTTTTAATCCTAATAATGAGAAGAGCTCTCTTTGCTTAACTTCTGAGCCATCCCATACTGGAAGAAAGACACCAGAATTTTTGTGGTGGAATTCCTACAAGCTTTTTAGGCATATTTCACATAAGATGTAGACATATTTTACTTCTAAATGTTAATAAGGATACGGTAGTTACATGGGAGACCCTGTTCTTTTTCTCTGAAGTCAGGGCTAAAATCCTCTGTAATATGTAAGGATTCAGGTTTGATTCATACTTTATTTGGAAAGGCTGTGAACACAAGGCAGTGAAGTGATTTGTCCCATTATAGAATCAGGTCAGTAGCAAAACCCCAACTCATTCCCCTGGGTTTCAAAATTTTTCAATCACCTCCTCAAATGGGGTTAGACTTCAATGACCAGTCTGAAATCATACGGGATCACATGAATAATTTTTTCCTGCCTGGGCAAGCTCTTCAAAGAGAGCTCAGCAGCAAGAGATCACACTTGTGGCATTCAAAAGGGTACTGAGTTCAGATGTGAAAATGAGATCTCTGAGAGACTTGTTGGTAAAATAAATTATAATGGGAAAATACAGTTAATGATAGTGCTGTCATTAGAGGGGTTGGGGAATTTTTAACACAGTGTACAGTACTACAAGCATAATCTTATTAGCATTTTTAAACCCATAAATCTGACTTGTCTCCGTGAAATGATGAAGAAAATTCCTTCCACTGTGGTGGTAAATGTTTCATTAGATGGATTAGGAAAGCCAAAGCCCATCAACAGCTGAAACTGGTGAGGGATGTAATAGGCTGCAAGAACGGCTTCTGCAGATGCATCAACAGCAAAGGAAGACTAGGAAAAAGCTAAGCTTGGTACTGGGTGGTGTAGGGGAGCTGGTGACACCAAACATGGAGAAAGCTGGAGCGCTTAATGGTTTCTTCACCTTAGTCTTTACGGATAAGAACACTCTTCAGGAATCCCATGGTCCCAAGACCAGTCAGAAAGCCTGGTGCAAGGAAGACTTACCCTCGGTAAAGGTCAATCAAGTTAAGGAACACTTTAAGAAACTGAACATAGACAGATCTATGTGACCTGATGGATGCATTTGTGACTGGTGAGAGAGCTGGCTGATGTCCTTGTGAGGCCATGCTCGATTATGTTTGAAAGGCCATGGCATACAGGGGAGGTTCCTGCAGAATGAAAGAGGCCAAATATCACTTTATATTGAAGAAAAGCAAGAAGGAGGATCTGGAGAACCCCAGGTCAGGCATCTGCACCTCAGTCACTGCAAAGGTGATGGAGCAACTAATCCTGGAAACCATGTCTAAACACAGAGAGGAAAAAAAGGTGATTTGGAGTCATCAGCATAGATTTACAAGGGGTAAATCCTGCCTGACTGAACCAACAGTGTTTTATGATGAAATGACTGGCTTGGTGGATGAGAGAAGAGCAACAGTTGTTGTCAACACTGTCTCCTGTAACATGTCTATAGACACAGGGTGTAAGTATGAGCTAGATAGATGGTGGTGATTGAAAACTGGCTGAAGTGTGGCGCTCAAAGGGCTGTGGCTAGCAGCATGAAGTCCAGCTGGAGGCCAGTCACTAGTGGTATACCCCAGGATGGATATCAGTCCTGCACTGTTATTTTCATTAATGACCTGGGTGATAAGGCAGAGTGTACACACAGAAACTTTTTGGAAGATACAAAACTGGGAGAGTGGTTGATATTCATGGGGTATGGACAGGCAGGAGAATTGAACCAACAGGAGTCTCATAGAGTTCAAGAAGGTGTAAATTCCTGGGGAGTAATAACTCTCATGCACCAGAGCATACTGGAAGTTGACCCAATGGAAAGCAGCTTTGCAGACAAAGCCTTGAGAGTCTGGATGGATACCAACTTGACCATGAGCTAGCAATCCATCCTTGTGACAAAAAAAAAAAAAGCCAACAGCCTCCTGCATGGTCTTAGGAAGAATGTTGCCAGCAGGTTGAAGAAGTTAATTCTTCCTTTCTGCTCAGCACTGTGAGACACACCTCGGTGCTGTGTTCACATCTTCACGTCTGGATTCCCCAGTACAAGAGAGACATGGACATATGGGAGAAAGTTTGCTAAGATGTTTAAGGAACTGCTCATTTGTCATACAAGTGGCTGAGAGAGCAGGGACTGTTTACCCTGGAGAAGAGAAAGCTTGGTGCTAATCTCACAAAAGTGATGGGACACAACAGAGTTTTTCTATATTGCTTAAGATTGCTGATCTGGCAGAACATTGCATCATTTGGAACAAGCCTACCCTATATCATGGGTAGGCTTTCTCTCCTGAAGAGACACTAGTTTCTGACAAGGAGTCCTTTGATCCTGGGGGACGCCACGTGTATCTTGTCTGTAAGTGCTTCTTGATAGGTATATTGAGACACTGAGCCTAAGAATACAGCATAGAATATGACAATACAGAATATAGAAAAAAACTGTTGATTACCATTTGTAGTTTTGGTTTTCTCCTTTAAGAAGAATGAAAAGAGAAAACTTCAGCAGCTATATCCAACTGCATTATTCCTCATGACAGCATAAAATAGTGAGATAGTTTCACAAACTGGATTAAGAATCATATTTTATATTGCTGCATAAAATTGCTGAAATTATATAGAAATCTACATTGTGGATCATAAGTCATTGTAAAATCTCCAAGTTATTTTTTTCTCACACTGTCTGTTTAAGCTATTGGCAAGTTGTTGCATGAATTAATATATTTCCTTCCTCTGAAAATGTAATATTAAGTGCTGTGTTTTTGTTATAAAATACAAGTTGATCAGACAGACAGAGAATATTATTCTGACAACAGTGTGCACAGAAGTATTGTTGTACATTGAATTTCAGTGTGTAATATGGTATAATGGTAATATGGCAATATGTAATGGGCACAAACTGAAATACAGGAAATTCCATTTAAACATAAGACAGGCATTTACTTCCTGTGAGGGTGTTTGAACAATGGCACAGGTTTTCCAAAGTGTTTATGGAGTCTGATCTTGGAGATACTCAAATAAAAAGTGGGCACAGCCCTGAGCAACCTGCTATAGCTGACCCTGCTTTGAGCACAAATTTGGACTGGATAACCTCCAGAGGTTCCTTTCAACCTCAGCAATTTTATGATTCTGTGAAATGCTGTGATTAGATTACACAATGTATGAAAGGAGAAGTTGCTTGCAAACCTTTGTGCTCCTGCCACCCAGAGCCAGCAGAGAGCCAAGACTCAGACTGCTGAGAAAGACTTCAAGACTCTTTGAAACTGAGGAACCTCAAAGAGTTTCTGAACTGCTGTGGCTGGAAATGCCAAGATGAGACCCAGGCAGTTACTCTGCCTTGGCTTCAGCAGTAAGGGACGTAGGACACAGTGCAAAGGTGAACCATGGCTTGGCCCAGTGAGTGATTACCTGGAGAAATGAAAGAACCAAATCACTGGGGACATGTAGAGAATACAGAGGCACCCACAGAGTCCAACTGCATCCCATTGCTCCGAATGTCCTTTCTGGACTGTCACAATCACCTGTGTACCATTCAACATGGCATTATTAGGCTTGGGGTAAGAAAAGAACATCAGAGTGAGAACAGTACAGCTTCCACTCCTAGAAGCTGTCAACTGCCTCAGACTGTATAAAGCCCTGAGCAACCTGGCCAAATCTCAGAGTTTACCCTTCTATGAGCAAAATGTTAGTCTAGAGGCTTCCTGATATCTCTTCCAGCCTGAGTTACCTTGAGTCCTATAAGCAGGTCACACTCAAATTTCCCTGAGAAGCTGGATGGATTGCAGAGCTACCCGGTTCTGCCCAGCAGCGTCCCCAGCTGATCCCCTGAAAAGTCAGCAGTGTGTTCAAGCCATGACACTGGTGCTCACCTCTCAGGTTTTCCTGCGGGCCTTGGGGCATGTTGGCAGTGGCAGAGATAGTTACTCTGTGGGGAGCCAGGCTGAGGGTCCAAGCTCTAAGTACTTTTTGCTTTTCACGGACACTGTTCATACCAAACTGGTAATGACTCACTGGATTTGTATGGCTCACCCAAGGGTGGGTGTGGATGTGAACCCCCCCACCCCAGTTCTGAGAATGGCGCTGCTCCACAGGGTCCGACCCAAAGATTGTGTCACCGAGGTGGATGTTTCCTGCTGGCTTGTCTGGGCCTGTGAAGTGAGTCCTGCTGACCTGCTATTACTCACAAAGGCCTTTCTCTGACTATTTTTGTCTGGAAAATTTACTCTATTGTC
>VYZT01032514.1:76625-128784 GCA_013400735.1 Pomatostomus ruficeps | reverse complement strand
AAATAAAACAATGTAGAATAAATTTATTTTTTTAGATTTTTTTCTTTTTTTTTTTTTTTTTTTTTGCTATTTACACACAAAAAAATAAAATAATTGGAACTTAATCAGGTTTATAAAGCCCTAACTCATCATTAAACTCTACAGGAAAATATTTCTGTAGATGAAATACTAAGTTTTTACCTGTCTGGTATTGGACCACTGGTCCCACACACTTTGTTTTGAAGATGAAGAGGAATAGTTAGAACTATCACCATTCTCCCTGCTCTTTCCAAGGCCTGTTTTATAATGTGTTGACTCAAAAAACCCCTAAATATGTGCTCAGTGGGAATCAACTGAGACAGTAGCCATGCTGGTTTCAGCACAGCAACTTATTTTTAGCATCAGAGTATTGAGCATGAGATTTATTTTCAGAAGAAACATCCAATAATAGAGATGGCTGTTGTTTTTCTATTCCTTTCAAATTCATCTAGCAAAAACAGAAATGTGATGAGTATCTGAGCCAATTTCTATTTTAAGAGCTACTTAAGGAGGTTTTTCAGTTAGACAAAATAAGAGGTTCAAGACAGTGACAAAAGGGCATGGACAGAGAAATCATTGCCAAGGTAAAATGTTACAATATTAATTAGAAGAAAAGCCCTTTAAAATACCATGCTACTATTCATTACTAATATTCATTGTTATGAATACTACACAGTTCTGCTGGGTCACTTATTCAGAAAATATCTGGATGATCACCCTACCCTGGAGAGCTTCAACTCTACATGCTCTCAAGGTTTCCTCTGGAAGTAATAGGTTTTCAGAACTGGATAGGGAGTTAGATCATTCATCCTCTTTCCACCCAACCATAATTCTTCTCCAAAATATGTTATATCCACTCATAAGGAGAAACTTAAACAACAGGTATGTTGGACTGTCACCATAGTTATGTGTGTCATGGAACAGGATCTCTCCTCAGGGCACTTCCTATGCAAATAGACATGTGAACAAGCCTGGGGAGCTATAATGAAAGCTCTCAGAACAAAGATAAGTTGATTATGTGTTCCAGATTTGAAACCCCCCAATGACATCACGCCCCCACTTCCCAAGATCATTTGGCGTAACATCTGTGTGTAATGTTAGTGCGGTCTTGATAGTTACTGGAGCAAAATCTCAAGTAACATCTGTGGCCTCATTAAGAGCCAGGCCTGTTTGCCTTCCTTTAAAAACTACTTTTGGCTTGTGTCACCCACTGATTTGTGACTTGTGTCTGTATTTGCTCTGTTCCCAGTGATTTCAGTAAATTGAAAAGCATTCAACATCCCTGAGCCCTGTAGATTCCTGTCTTGTCTCTGTTCCCTTCTCACCTGAGCAAAACTAGAAAGAAATGCTTACTGACCAAAATCCAAAAGTATGTGATTTCTACAGTTGTTCTAAAATATCCCTGCTTGCATTTCAGTCCCGTATGTAGCAGAGGAAAAGCGCCTTGGCAATGTTTTCCTGGAACTAATTATGCCAAATTCACAGAGGCATCTGGGGATCTAATTCCCATTGATTTCCTGGGATGTCTAAATCTCTTCGTGAATGTAGGTCTCTCAATCTAAGGATGAAAACATATTCTCATATTACTAGTCCTGGGAGAGATGTCCAGCAGGAACCATAGGTTTTGCTTGCTTATGAACTGGCAAGCATCAAGGCATTTCATTTGGTTTTGCTCATTACTTTCAAATAAATAATAATTTTCTCTGAAAGCTGTCTTCATTCAAAAAGTTATTGTGTCCAAACACCCAAATGGCTAATCCTTACCTGGCCTCCTGTAAAATATTTCCACTGCATTTCAGGAGACAGAGGTAGATGATTATGAGCAATGTCATGAACTGTCCTCTCTCTTTCCACCTTTGCCTTCCCTACCACAGGCAACACACATCTTCAGCTCTCTCCCTGCTGTTATGTCCAACACACCAGACAAACACAGAATATGAAAACCCAAGCTTCTTCTTAGTTTTACAGAATCTTCCCTCCCCTTCCCTTGTCTTTTTCCTTCTGAGGACTGACTGTTGGAGCTCCCAGTGTTGTCCATGATTCAGGATCTGGGATAGAAATAAATAAATATTGATTTGGGACCTCCAGGATGCCCAGAAACAGGCCCCTGAGTCTCACTGGAACAAAAGACAACTTAATCTGTGCCTTTGCAGGCTTCTGAAATGCCAGAGTTAGACTTCGTGACTTCTCAAGTCATGAATTCAGTGTCCAGCTAGAAAGAAGTTTGTATCTGATACTACATGGCTTAGCAGATAATGTGTTAGCACGTGCCATATAGACACAAGTTTGGGCACAGATTCCTTGTATGAAGCAAAATAATGTAGTGAGAGGAAAATACCTTTTATTAGAAGAATTCAAATAATCTAAAACCAGGCATGTTTTCACCTACCTTCATGTTTAGGTACCTCTATTACCCATTGACCACTTTCTGGCAGTTTATTTTAATCTCTCAAAGTATTTAAAAGTACACCTCACACACACCACTGGACAGGGTCATAGGCAGCCAAACTCCCTGAGGGCAGATGAGGATGTTAGGCTCCCCAAAAATGGGATACAGGACCCAGGTGAGAGGTGAAGCAGCAGTGGAGATGAGTCCTCCATGTACCTCTGGTGTCAACTAGAGGGAAACCATGGCGATGCTTGGGGAAGGGAGACAGTCAAGCAGACAGTGAAGCAAACACTCTCCATCTCTTTCTTCCTTTCCACTCTCCCCCAAGGAAATCTGAGCCTGTAACATGGGCTTGGCATGAAACCTGGACCTAATTTTCAGGCTGTTAATTCATAACACAGTCTTGATAACTCACTGAAATAAAACAAGATGGTAATTTAGACATGTTAGAAATTATCTATGATGCAAGCAGGGAAAAACTTTTATAAACTACACACTGTGTAGCTCACCGTTCAGAGCTCCCAAACAGGAGCATCCTTGGAAAGAAAGGCAGGTCTGCAAAACACTGCATACATGACATAAAGAAAAACAGGGTGCTCTCTTAAATAGATAGTCCACCTCCACTATAGCTGGTCGTATGAAATCTGGGAACCAAGTGGCAGGCATGGTAGAACTATATGAGTAAATTTGGTCTGGTTGGTGAAAAAAATCCACCAACAATAGAATACAGTGTCAGAGGTAAAATAAGATTATTTAGAAATAAGCTATTCCAAATCCCATTGTGAGGAACACCAGAAACACTCCATTATTTCTGTTCCACCCCAGGTAATCACAATGTGCGTTGGAAGTATATCAATAGCAGTTTTGTCCCTTCTCTTATAGCTCAGTATTAGTTCTGAGAGTCAGAACAACATTTTTGGAGGGGCTGGTGGGTTGTTAAATGCGGAAAGAGAAGAGTTGTTCTGGCATGGAGCTTGCCCTGGGACTCTCCCCAGGTAGCAGAGCAGAGGGCATTTGCATGACAGGCCCTTGGTAGCTGCAGCCAAGGCCTCTAAGAATGGATCCGTTCAAGGTTTGGTTTAACAAATAATGCCCAATATATCAATTTGACTTTCAACATGCCTGCCCTAAGCCTGTCACATCAGGCTTTATAATCAGCTTTTTTAGCTGGATAGGAGAAGCACAGGCTGGGGAGGGCAGCACAGCTGGACAAGAAGTCAAATTAAGCAAAACTAGAAGGAGCTTTGTAATTTCTGCCTACAGCCCCATTAGACAATTTTTTTCCACTTTTTGTGAAGCTAGTGCAAAATTCTCCCTCTCTGTAATGAGTTATGAACTCTATCAGGTTGGTGAGTGTGCTGGCAGAGAGATGCAACCAGCCAGTTTTTCATTTTTGAGCAACGACTAATTTCTAAAAATGTCCACTTGAAACATGTAATAAGCACGTAGAAAGGAGTTCTTTCCAGGCCCGTGGAAATGTTTATACTCCCTCTTCTGCCTAAAATAAAAATTATGGGGCAAGTTCCTGGCTGGTGAAGCTCCGTGTGACTCCTTTGAATTTCTTGGCATTTTTCCACCTTTTGCCAGCTGAGAACTTGGACATCCTTAGCTTTTCAGCAAAGTCAATAGAGAAATGAAGAGAAAGAGCATCATTCCCAGCTATCAGCTGCAAACATTTCTGCACTGTTCTCACCAAAAAGCAAGCTGCCTTAAAAAGATGAAGAACAGGCTGTTACTTACAGCCTCAGCCTGCAAACAGGAGCATGTGACCACAAAAGCCCACATAGGAAAACTTCATTCTGAATTCTGAGCCCGATAATGCAATTAATAAATAAACAAATCTGCAGAATATGCTTGGTCAAATTAGAGTTTTAGCAAAAGAGACATCAGAATTATAAAATTCCTCTGAAATTTCCAGTAACCGCATATTTGTTTATAAACAAGGATCTGATTGTGTAGAATTTAGAAAAATAAATATCTACCCTTTACAGTGACTAGACTCCAAAGAGTTTAGACCTATACATTTCCAGTGAATAACAGAGTTCCTATTAAGTAGTGTATTTCTTCACCTCTGGAAGAAAGGAAAACTAAAATTCTATGGCTATGCAATATACAGAGATATCGACTAACATGCATGGGTGTTTTTCTCACACATCATCGTCCTAAGGCATTTCATATATTGTATAAAGTTCCACACTAACTATACATAAAAGGAGCATAACACTGCAAAGTCAGTAAGTTAAATGTTAAGAAATGCTGGAATTTCGGACAGCACTGTAGAAAAAAGGAATTTTAAAAAATTGCCCAGTACAAAAAAAAAAAAAATCAGTATTTCAGATATTCATCTCAGTTTGGAACAAAAATATGAAATTAAACAAAAAAAAAACAACAACAACAATGAAGGAAAAAAAAGAAAAAAAGAAAAATCAGCCCCAAAAATTTCTATCACTGGGCATCTCTGCAGGCTGAGAATTGTGGCTTTTCATCAACTTTTGCCAAAGATTTCATTTGCCAGTAGGAGAGCATGCAAAAGAAAAAGCCGAAGGTCTACAGAAACAGGTGCTCTAGTGTGTAGGAGACATTTTACCATCATCATCCGTCCTGTCTCCTCAGCCTGGGTCTGCTCCAGCCCCTGCTTCACAGTCATGCACAGAATTCTGCCCAGCTGCTCTTTCCCACTCTCCAAAACCTTTACATTCCTCACTTCCTGTCCTGCACCTTAGCTGGGAAGCACTGGGAGCACAAAAGAGATGCTCTCTGCTTTCCAAGCTGTGCCTGGGGCACCAGAACCTGAGGAAGAAATCTCAGGAAAAGCCATGCTCAGTCCCTCCCTGCTTGACCTGGGTTATGCTCAGGGCAGGAAGAATATTTGGGATAAGAACTAAGAAAAGTTAGGGAAAAACTACACAGATGTGGCAGGTTGAATTTTTTTCACAGCTTCATCAGATTTGACCACCTTTTCATGGGAACATGAAAAGGCATATTCCAAGCCCTTAAGCAATTTTAAGATACAGGGCCAAATGCAACGGCGCTAGAATTCGTCAGGAGAGTTTCTTTCTTACTCTCTTCTTGATAGAAATGTCCAGACTACTTAATTTTGTTATCTTCCCAGCTAATTCAACATGGCATGAGAATTTCAGCCCAAACATTTAGGTTCAGTTAAGTGCGTGGAAGATGAATATGGGAAACTTCTAAGCCAAATTTGCACGTACCAGCTCTTCCTAGAAAAGCCTGAAAAACATCCCCCACAACTGCTTGATGGAAAGAGAATGAGGAACATCTCAAGAGAATTTGTGCTGAACTGTAAAATAGTTAGAAAGAACAATAACAATACCTAATAATACCTGACAATAACTACAATGCCTCAAGATTGTAGGAGGGGCCCTAGACTGTGCATGAAGCAGACAACTGGCCACGCTTGTGTGAGTGCTCTTGAGTGACTCCTTGTGCTGCTCCATCTGTCTTCAGCCGAGACCTAGGGCACCAGTTCTTCCTCCCCATCCAGGGGCTCAGCAGTCATCCAGCAGCAGGACCTCAGGCTCTGCATGCCCCACACAGTCCCTAACTCTCCACAGCACCCACCACACCCACATTCCCTCTCTTGACAGCAGGACAGTTGCTGCAAATTAGAAGGCAAAATAGCTGAGAATGAAAAATTTTCTTCTCTCAGTCACAGTATCTCAGTGCAGTGGAGAGGCTGGTCTCCTCTCACTGAAACTGCAAATATTATGGAACACCTAGAGAATGCCGTGGGTGTAAAGAGATTAAACCTTGCCCTTTGGACCTGACCAGGGAATATGCATCCAGGTATGGTGCACCTTAGCAAAAAAGAAAACAGAAGTATTTGAATTTTTCAGTCCAGGGGAACTTAATCACAGTGGTCTCTGACCTTGTGTCTCGTGTTCTAGAAACCTCAAGGAGGTGCCCATGGGAACAGGGCATTTTTGCCTGTGAAAATAACCCTGAGACATGTCATCAAGGTCTTTAGGAAAGAGTTTGTTTTGGACATCCAGCTGATGGACTTTACTCTAGTGATACGCACTGAAGTCAGTGGGACAGTATCTTGATTACTGTAAAAAGGAGATGACATGTTTCCCCAAGGGTTGTAGACTAACAGTGGTGATGGGATCGATGTCCAAGTTATGTAATATAAAAAACAGGATCAGGAAGAGAGAGGTCATTACGCTCCCCAAGTATAAGACGCAAACTCATCCTCTGGCAGCAGTGGGGTGAGAGAGGCGTGGCAGGAAAACAGCAGGGACCAGTCGTCTCTGGGACCAATCCTCTCAGAGGGGCCACCTCAGTGGAGATCCATGCCTGAACAGTGCAGTTGAAAAGGGCAAGAAGGGCTGGATCAGAAACAACAGCTGAAAAGTGTAGGATTTAACTACTGGTTTCTGCAGGAAGGGGGAAGAGGATGACTGTGGTTATGGCTTGATGGTCTTGTACCAGCCTGCCGCTTTCTCAAATAACACGGAGTATGCTCCGTCAAGCAGGAGCCACCGAGCACCTGCTTCCCCCGTGCTGCATCGGGAGGCTTGGCCAAACATAAACATGCAGGTGAAGAGGTTGAGATGATGAAAGACAATAGACCATTACCAGGGACTTAATGGTGTTGTAAAGGAGATAAATGTCTTTGAAGTAACACCCTTAAAACATGTGACCTTTGGGCTGACCTTTCCTTTCAGATTATGGTATGCAGATTGTTTTATACTGACCAGTGCAAACAAAGCAAGCAGAGCTAGCATCTCAGCCCCTGTGATAGGAAAGTACTTGGACATCACATCCATCTAGACAGCCTGTTGTTTACTTTAGCTTGCCAAAAGTAAAACTCTGCCACAATTACTGCCTTTCAAGACATATATCTCACACTCCAAATAAAGCAAGTTATTATTTTCACCAGAATTTCATTGAGACCAAATCCTGAAGACAGAGACCCAAACTCGAATCATCCCTCCAGTGATCATAGGCTTTCTCTATGCTAGAAAAGCACTGTTATGATTGTATGCCACTCAAGCAGGACAGTCTGGAGGACTGAGGTGAACCTGAAGGAGTCACCACTGGAAACAGCAGAGATGCTGGAAGCACAGTGTGAGGCTCTGATTGAGACTCTGAGAAAATAAGCAGAACTTATCCATTCCTCTTTTTCCAGCTGGGAGTATGCCAGCATGAATTAGCACTTTTTTTCTATGTACGATCACAGCACTGATATATGTTATTAAGATTGCAAGTTCTTCTAGTCACCAGCAGCTTTTCTGCTCAGTGTTTGCATGGTGCTTGGTATAACAATGCTTCAAGCCACAGCTGGTGCCAAACACATAAGAAATAAGGGTAAGAAGAAAGCTGCAAATGTTACTTGAAATGTTGCATGCACACAGTCTTTGCTCCTCTACACACTTTGTAAAAAAACAGAAAACTGCAGTTTTTCTGAATCCAGATACAGGGAGCTATTTCAAGTCTGCAGAGGTGAAGATGGGCACTACTGAGCGAGGAAAGGAGAACAAATACTGGCAAGAGAGGTCCCTCACCCCTTTCAGCACCCTTGTGAAACAACTGAGTCAACTCTAAAGAACAAGGTCTGAAGGTCTAAACCAGCCTAGAGCTGTCTGCTAGGGTAGATGGGACACTGAATGTGCAAGGAATTGCTGGAGCTTAGAGAAACTGGGCTGATCTGTACTTCCCTACACACAGCTGGAGGCGCAGCACTGGGAACAATGCCGAGGCAGGGGTGGAACAGGGCAATGGTGGGCTGGGCACATGGTGGTGCACCTTCAGCAGCCACAGAACAGACACCCACGGGACTTCTTGTAAGGCTCGGAATTGTTGTGGAGGAGAATGGGGCTCGCAGACCTGGGCAGCAAAGCCTGATCTGTTGCTATGCCTCTTCCCCTAGCTGTTATCAGATGTCCCACATGCAGCTCCTGGCTACTCTGACCCCACCCCTGAAGCTATGTGAGGAGGCATGAACTGCTGCACCTCTTTGCAGCCACATGAATGCAAAACTCGAGAACGTGCCCTGTGAGTTAGTGCTGCCCGAGCCAGGGAGCTTCCTGAAATAATACTCTGCATTGCCGTCCCACCTTCTTCACTGGGGCTGGGGACAAGTTGCAGCCCGCTTTGTCCAGCTGGCCTGGGGTCATGCAGGGCCCTGGGGCAGGGCAGCCCTGCAGGGGAGACTGGGGATGTCTCTGTGGTTTTGTCTGCTTTTATTTGGCCCTGATTTTTTGCACCAGGGCAGTTCTTGTTATCCCTTTTAGAAAAGTGCCCGGGTTTTCAGTTGTGTGAAGCAAAGGAAAGGTGATGTGTAGGACCAACACCTGGGTCCAGCCTTAAAATCTTTAGAAGGGAGTAGAAAAGCAACTCTAATTACAAATGGACTTTAGTGTTAAATTGGGCCCTGGTCTAAGTAGAGGAAATCTACCAGATTTCTAACAAACAAATCAAGGTGCTATATGGATTTGTATGTCCCAAGGACTTGATCCATAATTATGATATGCTTGGTGTGGATTTTTTCTAAGTTAGATTTTGTTTTCTCAAGCCTCATCATTTAAATGTCTCTCAGCTGCAAATAGTCAGAGGTTAGAAGAGGGCTTGGAAGATGGCACTATGTCTGCTTACCCATATTTATGTGGTTCCCTAAACTGTTGCTTTGGGATATAGAGTTAGATGGATTTTGCCTTAATGAACTTGGCTGCTCTTGAGTGCTTATAAAATACATCCTATGTTTGCATGTCATGGATTTCAAAGGGGTTTGGGTGGGATTTTGGTTTTATTTGTGCTTTAATTAGCTGCAAAATTCAGTATGCAACAAAGCCAGTGGTATTTGCACGTAATGCAAAATCCACTCTCAGACAAAGCTTGCTGCTGCCTTTAACCTTCCCTGTTGCCAGAAAACCTGCTCTGTCTGTGCCACAGCTGGAATCAGAGGCATGGTGAGGGTGGGGGTGGGTGGGCGGCAGACAGGAATCCTTCAAGGAGGGCACTTGGGCTGGGGGATTTGCTCCTCCAGAACCAAAACAGAACTCGATACTAGCATGTTTTTGACTCTGTGCCACAAACATTTGCACTCCACGGAGCTTTCTTAATTTGGCTAGATGGTATTTATCCACTCCTCAGGAGAGAGGGCTGAGACTCCAGGCAGTTTGATTTATGCCAGTTGTTCAATTTGTGACAAATGCTGTCAACAGCTGTTCATTTTAATTACTGTTCTTGGGCCCAGATGTCTCAAAGATGAGCTCAGCACCACATAAATATAATAAATACAGATAATATTAGCAACTCAGCTTTCTTTCTAGGGGAGGAGTGTGGAGCAACCTAGTGCCTTTTCTTCCCAACATGTCTCTCCCCTGCCTGCCTGTCTTCAGCATGGCACTGGAAGCAGCAGTAGAAAGGGGAGGTGGATTACCTTTTCTTCCTGTTTGCTGGTGGGCTGCTCATACCCTCTGCTCCCACATTAAAATCACACCTTGATTAGTTCATCATACAGGTACATATCACTTTGCCCAGATGATACCAGAGCAAGCCCTCTGGCTTCAACAGCAGAGCTGTTCCTGCTCCTCCAGGCTTTTGGCACAACAGTGAGAAGCAGTGGAGAGCAGAGCTCTCTGCTCATCCCTGTTCTCTCCAATATTACTAGAAATCAAAAGGGAAACTATAATCCTAAAAGCATTTTAGCAGAACCACCTTCTCAAGGCCTTCAGGCCCTCACTGAATATACAACTCACTATGTGGAAAGGTTCTTAAATGAGAACTTCATTGCTTTCATCATCCCAGCTGGAGCTGGGCTCAGAGAAGTGGCCTTAAGGTGATTATCAGTCCCAGGTCATGCATCCCCCTGTCACCCATGCTGGACACCCCATCACTCCCACAGGCTGTTCAACACTTTTTGGAAAAGGTCGTGGGGATAGGGACTTTGGTAAAACTGAAGAGGGATGAATACAACCCTATATCCTACCCCTGTGGAAAGCTGTGGAAAGACTTGTTCTCCTCTGCTTCCTCCAGGGTAGTAGATGTTGTTCACTAAAACTTGTTTAAAAATGTATCCAAAGCCACAACTGAGATTCCAGTGCCTGTACATAATTAATAAGCAATATGAGTAATTTATTGTCTTTATTCTAACTATCAGCTCAGAGTATGAATTCTTTCAAAAGCATTAAGCCATGTAGGCAACATTAGGACCTAAGCAAATTATGAGCCAAGTTGTTCACCTTATGAAACCTCTCATATGTTAATTTTGTTCCTTGGCACTTTCTTAATTTTTTACTGCTGACTCACGCTAAAGAATTTTCCAGTGTAATTGCAGAAAGCACTTCAGACAGCTCCTGCCTTTGGCTCTTGCCTCCTGTCTCCACTTGCACAAGGAGGCAAATACTGTCCTCTGCCTGGCAGGGGTAGGGTTTTACATGCTTGGCTTCCAGTGGGGTCAGAGTCAGTGCCAGTGAAGTGATGTCCATGATCATCTGAAGAAATACGGGTGCATTGGGAGCCCAAGCCCACATGGACTCCAGGTGCTTTTTTGGCAGGATTGGTGATGTTTCCCATCATGGGTGTCTGGGGCTGTGGCTGAGCTCAGAGAGGACATGCTTCTGCCCATGGGTGATAGCCACCCACACCCCTGCTTCCCTGAGCCCTCCAACCTCATGTGCCATCAGCATGCAGATTCAGAGGATGAAACCTGGAATGTGACACCCTGGGGTCTGGGGCCAGCTGGAGGTGGGAGGACAGAGCTGGGAGCACGTTATGACACTTGTAATCACACTGGACACATACGGTTATATTTAAGTGCTGGATGTCTGCTGACTGAGGAGGCCGAGGCAAGACTGGACTTGATTAGACATAATGACAAAAATGGACCAACTGTTGCTGAGAAAGCCTCTGCAGCAAAGTATTAGCTCTTTGTTATCGAGATATTACTGTCTGAGGCTTCACTGCTTTCAACTCCTCATTGTTATCTTTACAGACTTCCACTGCACTTTAAATAGGTTCCCAAGTTCAGCTCTTTGCCCTCAGCCATAAATTTAACACACTAAATATTTTCATCTGCTGTAGAACACACCATACTGTGGAACTTGTTACTTCATGGCAAATAAATACAGCGTGAAAACAGGACATGCTTTTGGAAATATTTTTTTTAAAGTAGAACCCTTCTCACCCTAAAAATGTTAGAAATCAACATTTTTGTTTTCCAGTGTCTGAGTTAATGTATATCTTTCACATATTTTACTATACAATCAGAACTGACCGCACTTCTCTGTATCTAAACATAATGAATAAAAAGATAGAATGTGTAAATCAATATTTAAATATAGATTTAATTTATTTATTTGCCACTAAGGGATACAATAAATGTATTTGTTTTTCAGGCTTCATTTAATATAATGGTTTTGTATATCATTGCATTTATCTGCCTGTGTTCATACCCAACAAATACATCAATGTATTTTCTGTAGTGATTAAATGCACTTCTATATTATCTCTAATATGCTGGAGTTATTTCTATTTGTTCAGAGATACCAGCAGAAAAGTGGATTTCTGTGCAAAATTTTATACAGAACTAAATAACTCTAATTTATACAAATCACTAAAATATATAATTTAATTATTTGATCAAATTAGTGGAGCTTTTACTTAAGTAAGAGTGATCCTGAGAATCTTACCTTTACTGGCAATTGCAGTAGCTTTTAATCTTCGTGCATTAGCTAAAAACCTGCTGAGGACTCTGTACCTCCACAGCTGAGCTTTCTTAGATTTATGGAGGCAGAGGTAGAACAGGCAAGAAGCAACATGCCTGTACCTAATGCCTAGGAGACTTCACTGAGGGATTTTACATGAAACAGTAGCTGGATAAAAAACAGTGATAGACATAGAATCGCAGAATAATTTAGCTTTTAAGATACCTCTGGAGGTCATCTAGTCCATCCCCCACTCAGAGCAGGGTAAACTTCAAAGTGAAATACAGCCTCAAGTTGGATCAGGTAGGGCAGGGTCATAACCAGTTGAGGTATGAGTATCTCCATGGACAGGGTTGCTCTTGGGTGTAGACACAAGAGCAGCCCTGCCCGGATAACTACCCTACAAAAGTCATGCTTTTTGCTCAGTTTCCTTCCAGCCCTGTAATTCCTGGCTGTGCAACGCTGCAGTTTCTACACAGACCTACAGGCCAGAGAGAGATGAGGGTACATGCCTGAAATGTGGGAATGTGGTTTAAAATCCCCTCAGGCAGAGGAAGCCTCAAACCCTTCCTTGAATGGTGGTCCATCTGCTGTGGCCAGAAATGCTGCCGACCACAGGCTTTCTTGTATTATTGATTCAAGTCCTGTGTCTGTTGCTAAAAGCATTTGGATGCTGCTTCATCCCCTTCCAGCAGCTGTAGTCACTCAGGGGAGTGCCCCAATCCCACTCCATCCCTGTCCCTGTGTGGGGGCGCTTGCAGGCCAGTGCTGCTTCTCCCCATGGGCAACTTTGCTGCTGGATCTCTGCAGCTAAGGGGCTTGGTGTGGTGCAAGCAAGGCAAAAGGCTGCTCCCCTTCCTCTATTTCTGAGTCAAAAAGGTGTCCCCCTGGTTTTAATCACTGAGGAATAGAACTCAGCCAGCAGTGGGGTGCTTTGGGACAAAAGGGTTTCATCTTCCATGTTTGGGGATGGACGCTTTTGCTCATCATACCCACTGGAGAGAGTGCTGCTGTTCAAGCAGCAGAAACAGCAGGCTCCTGCTGTGGCCCTGGGGCAGTTCTGGGGGGAGACCAGTGGTATGGGCATCTTACAAACCCCCTATTACCACCTGCTAGAGCAAGTCCTACTCTGGGGGTAGAGACCAGGCAGCAGCTTTCATCCCTGCTCCAGACGCTGAGCACAGACAGATCCTCAGCCCAGCGGACATGTGCAGCAGCAGGACTTTAAACAGAAGAGAAGAAGCCAAAGTGAGTTTAGTTCTCTCAACCATACTCCTGGTATCTTGCAATGGGAGTCTTAAAATGCCCATTTATACCTTTCACTTGTTACTCAGAATCTCAGGGTCAGACTTTTTATATGAATACTGTTTAGAAACTGTTTATGAATTTTTTAAAAGAATTAGAGAACTGGCAATAGAATAAACAGATTCACTGAGAAACTTACAGAATTGCCAGAAAGCAAAATATTTATAATGCATAAGCTTGAACATAGAATCCTAGAATCATAGTTAGAAAAGACCTTTAAAAATCATCTAGTCCAGCTGTTAACCACCACTATGTTCATCAGTTAACCATGTCTCAAATGCCATATCCACATGTTTTTTGAACACTTCTGGGGATGGTGACTACATCACTTCCATGGGCAGTCTGTTCCAATACTTTACAACACATTCCTAATATCCAGTCTAAACCTCCTCTGGTGCAACTGGCAGCATTTCCTCTAATCCTGTCACTTATTACCTGGGAGAAGAGGTTGACCCCCACTTCACTACAACCTTTCAGGGAGTTATAGAGAGCGGTAAGGTCTCTCCTCAGCCTCCTTTTTCTCCAAGCTAAACACCCTCAGCTCCATCAGCCGCTCCTCACGGGACTTGTGCTCCAGACCTTTCACCAGCTCTGCTGCCCTTCTCTGGACATGCTCCAGCACCTCAATGTCCTTTTTTAATTGAGGGGCCCAGAACTGAACACAGCACTTGAGGTGCAGCCTCACCAGTGCTGAATACAGAGGGACAGTCACTGCCCTGGCCCTGTTGGCCACACTATTGCTGATACAGGCAAGAAGCCATTGGTCTTCTTCTTGGGCACACTGTTGACTCATGTTCAGCTGCTGTCAACCAGTAGCCCCAGGTCCTTTTCTGCTGGACAGCTTTCCAGACACGCTTCCCCAAGACTGTAGTGCTGGCTGGGTTGTTGTGACACAAGTGCAGGACTTGTGACTTCATTTTGTGGAAACTCATACAATTGGCCTGGGCCCATTGATCCAAACTGTCCGGATCCTTCTGCAGTCTTCCTACCCTCCAGCAGATCAACACTCCCTCTGACTTGAGGTTGTCCATAAACTTGCTGAAGGTCCACTCAATCCTTTCATCGGAGTCATCAGTGAAGATATTAAACAGATCTGGCTCCAGTACTGAGCCCTGGGGTACACCGCCTGTGACAACAGAATCGCAGAACGGGTCAGGTTGGAAGGGAGCACAGTGGGTCATCTGGTCCAACCTCCCTGCTCAAGCAGGTTCATCCCAGAGCACATGGCACAGGATTGCAAGCAGACAGTTCTTGAATATTTCCAGTGAGGGAGATCCCACAACCTCTCTGGGTAACCTGTTCTAGTGCACCCACACAAGTAAAGTTTTTTCCTCATGTTCAGGTGGAACATCCTGTGCATCAATTTCTGCCCATTGCCTTCTGTCCTACTGCTCAGCACCACTGAAAAGAGCCTGGCTCTATTCTCTTGACACCCTCTCTTCAGATCCTGATAGACATTGATTAGGTCCCCTCTCAGGTGCCTCTCCTTGAGGCTGAACAGGCCCAGCTCTCTCAGCCTTTCCTTGTACGAGAGATGTTCCAGTCCCCTCATCATCTTTGTAGCCCTCCTGTGGACCCACTCCAGTAGGTCCATGGCTCTCTTGTACTGAGGAGCCCAGAACTGGACACAGAACTCCAGTTGAGGTCTCACCAGGGCCATCACATAATCTTGTGCCATACCCAGATCCCTGATGCTGGCAGTGGTGTTTTCTGGACTGACTCTCCTTTTAGAGACCCCCACAGCAGCCAAGGTTGGAACGCCAACATAACTCTTCCCCCCTACATTTTTCCCACATTTTCCATAAGGAGTAGTGGGACCACAACTGTCCCTATAATGACTTGTACATGCCCAGTTAAATATGGATATTCCGATCTTTTGTTTCTACAGTCTACATCCCCTACTTCAGTCTGTACCCCTATTGCTGTAAGATGCTGAAATCAGGTCTTCTCTTGGCCAACTTGACACCTTCCGCTGCCGCTCATTTGTCCTGTGGCATGTAACGAGTGCTCAAGCACAGAGCTCTGCAAAGGCACATCTGGGGCTAGGTCCATGTCCTCCTCCTGTGCAGTTACCTGCTTTGGTTAGCAGCACCACAGCGATGGTGGTAGTGCAGACCAAGGCTCCAGGCAGGGAAAGACAAAGTAGGTGGTTTCCACATCTTCCCCCAAGTTCAGCAAGCATGACTGAACATGCAGTATGCTAGCTCTGAGGAAAGGGTCCCACAGAGATAATGTTATATAGGTGTTTTACGGGGATTAGGTACTACTATAAAGGTATACAGCATATTATATATTATTATTATTAGATATGTTATTTACATATAAATATGCATTTTATTAATAAATGCCTGTATGCATATAAGGTACTACTGTTAAATAGCTAATGTTATGTAGATATGTAATATTGCACATATTATTCTGGTGGTGACAGGAGCTGAGACAGGTTTATCTGAACCTGGGCCATATTCTGCTCATCATGCTTCAGTGCAGCAGAGCTGCTCTGGCCATGATCCTGCTGTTGGGAGTTGGATCTCCATGGTTCACTCAGAAGAGAAAGCAGAGCCTTTCCGGAAAGAAGCACTCTCCTGGAGCACAGAGCAGTGCCCTTCAGTTCTGTGGGATTGTAGCCTAAAGGATGGGAATTTTGTGCCTGGCTGCAGGGTAATTTTGCTGTGGGATATTTCAGAAGGCACTTGTGTTGATTAGAGAGCAAGATATGCTCCTTGCCTCCTTGGGCACGATGGAAGCCCCTACTTTTTTTTTTTTTTTACATCCTCTTGAGTAGAGATTGGATTCCCCATAGGGAAGAAATCAGTGATTCAGATTGAGGGGTTTTCTGTGTATAGCGTGTTTTATTTATGCTTTATCTTCAAAAGGTGAAAGGTGAGATGGCATAGAGGTGGTCCCCATTTGGGAGCTGGGGCCAATGAGGCAGCGATCAGCCTAGGAGTGCTCAGCCCCAAGGTCTGCATTGGACCAGGGGCAAGGAAGGCAGAGAAGAAATCACCCCAGAGCCCTCATGCTACCGAGAAACCTCTCAAAGTTCCTTCAAAGCAGGAACGATGGTCACACACGCACACAAAAAGTGTGCACAATAGCACCATCTGGTGACTTTGGCCATTAGATTGTATTTCCATGGCACCATATTACCCAGGGGACAATTTCCTCTCCAGTGCCTGAGCTGCTGCTCTCCATGCTCTCTTCATAAAACCAATGGTTTCAGTTCTTCTGAAGAATAAAAAACAGTAGACATGGCAGAGTCTTTCAAAACCACTCCTGTCAAACTCACATATTGTTGTTGAATTTTAGCATTCTCATGTTTCAGTAAAATTTGGTTTACATTCTTTGTGTGTGTTTGTTAGGTATTTGGCACAGATAGCACTACCTTCCAGATGCTAGGAGAACTCTCACAGGCCAGTTATGAAATGAAGCATTTTTCTGGCTTTCTTGATGGTTTCCTATTCCTTGGAAGCAATGTGTCACTGCACTAACATATATTTCTTCAGGTCAACAATCACACCCCAATCATGCTCTGCTGCTTCTTCCACTGCCACTAATGCAATATTCCAAAGAAAATCCCCCACTCAAGAGTAAGCTTTGTGGGAAGCCAACCACATTGTCACCCTTTTTTGGCTGGCACATATAAAAGCCTTGAAACAAGCAGTAAGAAGACAGAAACACAGCCCAGGATTACCATGAAGCATAAGGGCCCAAAGCATGTCCTGTTTCCTCTGCCTCACCTTTTTTTTATTCCTTGTTGCATGAGAAAATAAGCAGTGATACGAAGTTCTTTTTCACACTCCAGAGAGGATTCCGAGGGTCTTGGCTGGTTTGAGGCAGCACTGAAGTAAAACATGTGAGCCCAGAAAACCCTCCTTGCTCCATTCATCCAATGCAGAAGGAATTCTATTTATGGATTCCTCTTCTCAACCAGCTGAGAGTGATGTTTGCTCATGGTTGTCTCCATGACACGTGCCTCTCCTTGGCTGCCTGCCTGTGCCTGCACATCACACTACAGTCATGCTGGTGACAAAGGTGTCCCATGTACCCCTTCCACTGTGCTCTCCAAACACCTCCTGACTTTTTGTCCTGAGACATCCAGCATGTGGAGTCCCTGTCAAGATCCACCTTTCCCAGAGCAGTTCAAGGGCAGATCAGCTCCAGACTTTACACAACCTCGTGAGCTTTGGCCAGGTCTCTTTGTGTGGTTGGTCTGTGCTGTACCAGCAAACTCATGGACACCTGCACTGTGAGGTATTCACTCTGTACTGCAAACTCATCTTACAAGGATGACTAATATTACAACGTCATCATTACAATTAAATGTATTACTGACTACTTGGTAGGTTATTCTGAAACATTCTGTTTTGATAGGACAAGGGGTAATGGTTTTAAACTAAAACAGGGTTGATTTAGATCAGATTTAAGGAAGACGTTTTTTCAATTGGGGCTGGTTAAACACTGTTACAAGTTGCCCAGAGAGGCAGTAGATGACCCATCCCTGGAACCATTCAACGGAATATTGGACAGAGCGCTGAGAAACCTAATCTAGTTGAAGGAGTCCCTGCTCATTGAAGAGGGGTTGTACTAGTTGATCTTAAATGTCCCTTCCACCCCAAACTATTCTATGATTATCAGACACAATTGAAATGGCACTCACATTTCCTTTGTAGATGAACAAAGCACATTTTGAGATCTGTCTTATCTGCTGTTTTGATTATGCACTTGCTTAGAGTTTGATATCCAGAGGAGAAGTATCTGCAAGGAATCATCCAGAAATTATTACCAAGATGCAGAGTTTCCCATCTAATTACATATGCTGGATGTGGTCGAAGAGCTGGGACATTCTTCATGACTGGTTTGTTGTCCCTGTGATTTTGGAATGCCCTGATCCCCTGAAGGCCTGACTCTCTTCACATCCAGTGCAGATCAGTGCCACCAATTCAGGGATACTCTGGCTTCCTGCAGAGTGAAATCCTCAGATGGAAATACGTGGCTTCTTCCCCCAGCTGTCATTTCGTCCTGTGCTGAACCATCCCTGGACAAGCAGGCTGCATCTGTTCTAGCAAAACAAACACAGCCAAGGCAGAGCTACAGTACTGGCACATGGTGGTCCAGTCATTGTCAGCATAGGGCTGGCTGGGCCCTTCAGCCTGCCCCAGACCTGGCAGCTTTTCCCTCCTCTGCCTGTGCTGTGAACAAGGGTAGAATGTGAAAACGGTATTTTTAAATTATGGTAATTTTTATTTTGTGAACTTTAATTTTGAAGCACTAAGATCTTCACTGAATTTCTTACAGTGAGTCCCCAAATGCCTCCTGGATGCGTATTTTATTAAAGAATCTGTCATTGTAAGTTAAGATACAAAATGCTTCTGCTTCTGTAAGTTAAGATACAAAATGAAGTGTGCATCCTTTCTGCCTAGAGTAGAAGCAAGCCTCTACTGGAGAAACAATCCCTTGGGTGTCTGTTTTTCTCAACTTCTTTTCCTTGTATAATATTTTAAAATTAGATCAGCATTTTTTTTTTTAACCCCCTTCTTCTCCCCACATAGGCGTCACGTCCCATGCACCTTACCAGCACCTTCTCCTGTGCTGAGGACTGTTGAAAGGGCCAATAAGGAAAACATGGCTGTGAAATATTACCTTAAGCATAATTTGTTTCCCAATATTTCCTAAGTGTGTGCTTTGTTTCAGACCTTGAGGAAAAGCCAGCTTTTCACTCAGGAAAAAAAGCCTGAGAAGGTGCTCTTCGTGATGGTGGTCAGCAGCTAGATTACAGACAAGCTCTCCCCCCGAAACCTGCCGGCTCAGCTGCCTGCAAGGGTTCATACCCCAGCATTTCCAGAAAGGAAAGAGAAGCAACATCAGCCCGTCTTGCTGAAACTGCTTCACTTGGAAAGGAGTTGTGAAAGATCATTTGGACCACAGGGAGAGAGCAAGCAAGAGTGCTCTCAGCCTCAACCACCTGCTCAGAAAGGGACTTTGAGGGTCTCACTTTTGCTCTAACATCTATTGGTACAGTTCCTGAAATGACTGTTTAATATACAACAATTAACTGGTCATCAGAGCACAACTGCGACCCTCCCCTGGCCAAACTCCCACAGAGCACAACAGGTGCAGACAGCACTGGCCCAAGGTCCTGGGCTACACGGCTGGAACAGCATCCAGCCTAGGAAAAATGCCAAGCTCTTGTAGGCTGCCAAATGAAGGTGAGGCACCCCTTAACAGGCAGGAGCAGAGTTTTAGGTGCCTTAGGGCTTGGCAGATGCCAGAAAGAAGAGTTATGGTTTTGAACTTAGGTCAAGAGGTCCTTACACACAGCATTTTAACAACTCTCTGAGCTCCTCAGTACCGGGATCTTAAGTCCCAGACAGCAGCTTAGGGAGGCAGCATGGTTCTCCTGGCATAGCCAGCACCACACTGGCCAAAGGTGTGTGAGCAGCTCTGTGGAGCCACAGCAGCACTGCCATCCTCTCCCAAGCCTCTGCCTGACCCTGGTTTCTTTAGCCAAGCTCAGTCCCTCATCCTCAGGTTCCTCATTACTTCCATGTCCTGCTGGAGAAGGCTGCACAGCAGTAACACCTCTGAATGAAGCCCTAAGCAAGGCTCATGGCCTCATTCTTTACCTGTTCTCATGCCTGGGGGACCCCTGTAAGCAGACTGCCCATCCCACTTTTACTGCCTGAATCCACTGTTGTGGCCAGGGAGGGATCTTTCACCTCCTCCAGCCTGTGTTAAAGCTCGGGTCCAAGGGCCTCACTAGAAGCAGAGGTCAGTGACCATGAGGGTGCCTCTGGTTGCAATGGATGGAATCCTTACCCTAGATGGCAAATTTCACTGCATGCTGTCATTGCCAGAGTGGGGGTGCTATGGAAATCAGGACACAAAGTGTGCCTTCTAGGGCCACCCCAGTGCTAGTGTTGAGTTGGGAACATGTTGGCATAAGGCTGCTAATTCATTACATGATTTCAACAAGAGCTAAACATTCTATTAAATCTTTTGGGTCAATATGACACTTTAAGGGTGTTTGTTCCTCTGCAGAAAAGTGGGTCTGAAAAATAAATGGAGCTTACATGTGTATTGTCTGCCAAATTTTGGTCTGTCAGTTTTGACAGGGCATTTAGCAGTGACAGGTGACAACAGAGGGGTGACACCAGGCTAGAGCCCATCCCTGTGCCCACAAGGAGCTCACTTCGTCTGGTTCCTAGTCCCCAGCACACCAGCCTGCCTCTCCAGCCTCCTTTTTACCTGATGCCTTCTTTCCATCACAGCCAGCCCCTGACTCTCTGCTCTCAGGCATCAAACAGAGACTGAACTGATGAATAAGAGTCAATAAAACCCCTGTTCCAGGTCCTCTCACCATCTTGTCACCCCTTGTTTGTTACCTGCTTCACTTGCTGGTCCTGAAACACAGGGCTTGCAGAGCTGCTGTGGTCCTTCCTCATAAGAAATAGGTTGTCTTGGAGGATTTTGTTAAAGCATAATTGGTAGCATGGCTGTTTCAGAGGAAAAGGTGCAGAAGATTCTGTATTTGGCTGTGTGGTCTCTTATGTGTTTTGTGAGTCTGAGAGAAGGAATCTCTAAAACGGACAGCAGAAACCAGGCAAAAGAAGCAAAAAAAAAAATATCCAGGATTCAAGCAGAACAATTCTGAGGCATGCTAGAAGAAAATGCTAGAGGTAGATACCAAGGAGAGGTTTTTTGGTGCTAGAAATATGGTCCCTGTTGCAGAATCACTGATGAGCTTGTACAACCGTTTCAATGTCAGACACATAACTCTGGAAGCATACATTCCCTTGACTCCTTTCAAGGATTTTTAAAGACGAGGATTTTCCCCCTCTCCCTGTGTGCACCAAGAGTATGGCTCAACTCTCAAATCATATCTTGTCTTTACAATTTGCTCTTAAACAAATGGATAAACACAAGCTTGTTTCATGATGGGAAGCAGCTTTCTTGTATCCAGGACTGATGTGGGTAAAGTGCTCCAATCTAATCGCACCTTCTCCTTACCATGGAGGTCTTACAGGACTGCTGTTCCCAGCACAACCAATCCAGACAGAGCCCAAGTAAAACCAAATAGAAAGAGCTGCTGTCAGGACATTCTTTCTGGGGTTCTCAGCTTACTTGAATGTAAATGTCTGCCTCCTCAGGAGCCAAAGCAGGCAGATAGATAGTCCTTGAAAGTGAGCAAAAAGCCCCACTCTTGCTGGGGACTTGGGCAGTGAGGACGTGGGTATTGGGGTGGTGGCCCACAGTGGGTGGGCTTTGAGGGCAGTCTGACCTGTGTGTGGCCTGGACAGGAGCAAGGAATTGCCTCCTGCTGTTCAGGGTTTATTCTGGGGGAAGAGCTGATGGGTGTGTTCCTGCTGGTACTTTGTGGCTGCATTTTTGTACATATGCCAAGCACCCTGCTCTGTTTGTTGTAATTTGGGTTTTTTCTGTTTTGTTTTGTTTTGTTTTGTTTTGTTTTGTGGAGGTGGGGTTTCAGGGGGCTTTGTCCCTCCCCCTCCACTTCCTTCTCCCTCTTCCCCTTCCCTTTCCCTTTCCCTTTCCCTTTCCCTTTCCCTTTCCCTTTCCCTTTCCCTTTCCCTTTCCCTTTTCCTTCTCTCTTCCTTCCCCTCCCCTTCTCTCTCCCCTTCCATTTTTTCCTCTTTCTGTGTATCTATGTAGAGAAAAAGGTTTGTCTTTCAAAATAAGCTGAAAACTGAATCAGGGAAATGATAGAAAGGAGAAAGTCCAAAGAAAAAGTGCGGCAATAATGAAGACCTGGTTAAGGGAGAAACCATGAACGAATAAAGGATTTTATACCTGAGTTACATTTGAGTTTCATGGCTGAGTTACTTCTGTCTCAGGGAGGGGGAAGTGTGGTTTCCCCAGTGACAAGGTAGCAGCAGGGTGGCTGGGGGTGATTCCCCAGCAGTTGGGCTTGCAGCAGGGGCAGAGTCACTTCTCCTGACACTGGGTGTCCCGAGGGCGCAGCCTGTCCCCCTCAACAGTGCCTCAGGGGGAACGGTGAGGGTGAGAGCTACCTTCCTCAGGTGCAGAAATACAGACACCCTCCACCTCAGAAGGGGGACAAAGGGGCAGAGGAGAAAGGCTTGTCCATGAGAAGATAGAAACAGGTCAGTTTTCCTCATGTTTTTGTTCCTGCAGAATTGGATAGTGAAAAATACTGGGCTACACTAAGTACTCAACTTTTCTGTAACTATAACAATAGAAAAAGCAAATTCTTGTGATTTGCTTGTAAACCAGAGTGAGTTCTTTTACAGTGCACCTTTTGACAAGTCAGGAAAATGTAGCTTTTATCTAATGAACACCCTCTTCCCCCCTCACCCCATGCACCATACATACTTTCTGAATCCCAGACAACTCACAGATATCAGTACAAAGATGAAGGTAAAATAGTCATTACTTGCATGGCTACGGGGCATCTGATGTAAAGTGCATTCCCTGGGTTTTGGGTTATGGTTTGTAAAGAAGTGCAGAACACTTTCATCACCCCTTTCAGCCCATCTGTGGCTTCAGTTGACAGGACAAAATGTGGCACAACAGCGACAGACAATAAACTATAGTACAGTGGAACAGGAAGCAACAGGTAATGTTTAGAGGAATTAAATTATTTTTGGATCTGATACTGATAATCAGTTTAGGCGAGGGGTATCCAGTGTAAATTTATACAACATTTTTAAAAGACTGGGAGCACTCAAGAAGCAGATAAGTTAAAGTGGAGTATAAATGAACCAGTCATGAACTCTGAGACTTCCTTGCCTGCATACAAAGCACATGAGAACTGACCTTGTTGCCTGTTATCCTGGACTTTTTTTATTTAGCAGTTGTGAGTCACTCTTGTGCAGTATGTCTGATACTGGTGAGAGAACTTTGTGCATTTTGCAGAGGAACAGAGGACATATTAATATGACACTTCTGGAAATACAAAAAAAAAAATACTGGATATCATTCCATCTTCAAAAATCTGTATTTCATCCAAATGATAATGTGAAACCTTCACATGGCATTCATCTATTTAAAACTGAGGCACTGCAAGTCAGTCTAATGTGCAGCTATATAAAACAGCTGCTAGAGCAATGCTTATTTAATTAATCTAAGCTTTGTGACATCCTAGATGTCTGTGGAATGGTTCCCATCCAAAGCCATGCCAATCTTGGAGAGTTGCCACCATAGATGGACCAGAGATCCCATCACCTGTTCTAGGCAAAAAATGCTGGAATAACAGCGGTGTGGGTCAGTGCAGTTCTCTGCTGTCATGGTGTATGTTTATTCAGAAAATGCCTGGGTCTGCAGCCCCCACTTCAGATCTGCTTGACAGGACCCCTCCCCTGAGGGCTGTGCCGGGCACTGTCACTGGCCAGGCAGCCGAAGGGGAAGCAGCACTGATGCTTCCTTTACAAGAAGGCAGGGGATAAGAAAGAAAGCAGGCTCCCCTGGTTATCTGGTAAAAGCAATAAAGGGCTTTCTACAGCTGTCAGGATGACTCAAAGAAATCTACCAGGCAGCATCAACTCGACCCTGCTTTCTGTCCCAAAGCCAAACAGTTGACATGTCAAAACCTTGCTGTCAGTTCCTGCCTCAGCCCAGATCTCTGTGGGGGCCGATCCTGTAAGGTGCTGAGCACCTCTGAGCAGAAGCCTGGAAACCCTTTTGTCCTGACAGGAAAATCCATGAGAAAGCTTTATTTGCAGTCAAAGGGGCCCAAAATGGACTGTTGTTCACATTGTCCCTGTTTTCACTGTCATTCTGCAGTGTCAGCACTTCATACAGGTATATTTTCTGTGGGGTGTGTCCATCTGAGGTGCCCTGTTACCTGTTCAAGGCAAAGCATTAACCTGGAACTATGTAAACAGACTTAAACTGAGTGAGGAGCAGCTCCGGCCTCTATTCCATCTAGCTCCAAACAGCTATTGCAAATAAGGGCAATATTTGTTTGTGTGTGCTGTTCTCATCTGGCCTGCCCCACAGATATCATCAGTACATGTATGTGGAGGAAGTTTGTCAGAACTGAGCTTGTGCTATTGGGGATCCCGAGACATGAGGGGAAATCAAGGACAGATGAAAAAAAAAAAAAAAGTGAGGTTTTCTTTAAAGAAGGCAGAAAAAAAGTCAGATCTTTTCTGAGGATCTGTTGTACCATGTCTGGAGGCATCCAAGGGTAAAACAAGAAGTTCTACCTCAAGTGAAAATCTTAACTCAAACTTGAACATGGAGCTGCTACCAGCATCTTCATTCTATAACATGCAAACACACATGCCACCACAGAGCTATTAATTTCCATGCACAGAAACTTTGAAGGCACAGCACCAGCTGCTTAAATATGTCTATAATTATTCACACATTAACACCTACTGAATTAGCAGCATTAGCACCTACTGAATCATCTTGTATGCATTTAAATAAATTAAGGCTGGGATTCAGTAACACTGGCCTGGGAGGCTGTAGTTGCTGGAGTTACGGATGCGGTGCTGTTTGACCTGCAGAGCAGGTGAAAGGTGTTGCAAATGCCTTTTTGAAAGAGCCTTCTCTCTAACTGGCAGCAGTGCAACCACTCAGGCAATGGTGGTTGGCACTGAAATATATTCCCTCCAATTCTTTATTTTTGTTTCAATTGAGGAAGATTCTTATAATCCTTTATTTTTTTTTTTATACCTGCACTCTTCTTACTAGGCCCCATTAGGAAACTCACATTTCTACATCTGCCTCAGAGCTTATTTTATGTGGAAATATTTCAAAACTCATGCAGCTCTTGTTCAGCCCCATATAACTGAAAGAAGTTCAAAGTTGGTCAGGGCACCAAGTCAGCAGACATTAATAACATTACTTGCAACCATTCAAAACCTGTCATTTGTTAAGTCTGTCCCTCTCATTCCAACAGGCATAAATCATGTATAAATGAGCTCCTACCCACAAAGGAGAGCTGATTTTAACATCTAAGCCTGTGCTGTCACTATCAGGATTTTTTCGTTCCACTATTTTATTTTTGAATCCAAGACCAGAAGGGAGATGACTCAGTGCAAATACACCTCAGGAACGTTTTGGGAAAGAAATTAAGCAACTTCTGCATGAAAACTTCAGTTCTTCTCACTCAGATCCCACATACACATCCAGCACAACAGAAACATCCTTCACATCCCACTGTCAGCACCTGCATCAATCAGGTGGGGAGAAGGGCTGCCCCAAGGGGAGGGCCATGGGTGTCCCTGCTACCCGAGCAATGATGGGACCATCCTCCCGCACAACCTATCTCGCTCTTGCCAACTGCTCTTCAGGCACTGAAAAGTCTGTGTCCAGTGGTGTTCTTCTGCAAAAGACTTGTCAGATCTGAAGAGAAGGTAAATCT
This sequence comes from Pomatostomus ruficeps, assembly GCA_013400735.1. Classification (NCBI taxonomy): domain Eukaryota; kingdom Metazoa; phylum Chordata; class Aves; order Passeriformes; family Timaliidae; genus Pomatostomus; species Pomatostomus ruficeps. The sequence goes on along the minus strand of VYZT01032514.1, from coordinate 103,049 downwards.
TGACACCACCACACCAAATAGTCACAAGGCTGAGGGTTGGTGGTTATAGAACATCCCACTTGTCAGGCAGGACCTCATCCCTTCCCTCACCCTTCTCCTACAGGCACCAACATGCTGCTTCCTATGACATAGCCTCCCAGGCACTGGGGACTGACCTCACAAATTGAAGCACAAGAAATTTCATTTAAAACATTAGAGAAAAACATTTTTATGTGGAGGGTGGTCAAGCACTGGTACAGGCTGACCAGAGAAGTGGCAAAGTCTCCATCTTTGGAGATATTCAAAGTCTGACAGGGTACAGACCTTATCAAGCTGCTGTAGTCGATGGTGTTTGAGCAAGGCTTGGACCAGACAATCTCCAGAAGTGCCTGCCAGCTTCAGATGTATTGCCATACTGTGACTCCGTGACTTTGCCTCCCAGCTACCATCAGAAACTGTATTTCTGCTGCGTGCCTCCCAACTCTAATACATCTTTAGTCCAAAACATCTTGCTGTGGCCAGAAAATGTCCTCTGCTGTGCTGTGAGGCAACAGCCTCGAGAGCACACTCACCCTGGGCAGGAGTGCCTGCTGCCCTGCAGGTCATTGGAAGAGAAGAGGCATCCTTCCCCTTTATGCATTTCTGTATATTCCTTGTTCGTGTCTGGAGCCCACAGCTAGAGCCTTCAGACCAGACTCTAGAAGGACGTGGTGCCTGGGGCAGTGCACAGCTACAACCCTGCAGAACTGTCATCTTCCCACACACACAGTGTCTGAGCAGCACATGTGGCTGTAGATGATCACGGCAAGTGCTGTCATAACCACAGGCTTCCTGCCATGAGAAATCTTAGTGACTGGGAAGTGGTAGCTTTCAGGGACAAGCCATGACAAAGTAGCTCTTTAGAATCTACTCGAGTTTTTTACACTCAGGTAGGCCTGAATCACTCTTTTTTGGTTCATACCCTCCCTCATAAACTTGGGGGTTTGAATTTTATTTAATCTGCAAAAACACCTAAGGATGATTTTTGCTTCCACAGGAGTTGTGGAATCTCACTACCCAGAGATATTCTTTTTTATATCCCTGGAGCTAGGAAAGATGACTCCTCAGGGCTCTAGGGTATGAGTAAACAAAGAAAGTGCTAAACCAAATCCTATTTGTCACAGTAAAATCCAGGGACTGTATGGCCACTGTGACTTCCAGCATCCTTCTCAGACTGATAATGCGGCCTGTGGAATCCTCACATCAGTCTGTTTCTGCTGACAAGTTTCAAACCAATTCGAAGTTTAATTCAATCACAAGTTGCTTGGGCTCCCTCCTTCTAGTAAATAGTCTCGTGTGGAATACAGCAATCAGGCCATCAAGAACCTCAGCAAAGCCTTTGCTGATTTAAAATGCTACACCTGGGTGACTTCCCAAGATGGGGAAATGCTTTGTAGATGTTGTCTTCAATAATTTTCAGTCTAAGGCTGGTCCCTTTGCCTTTTTGGGAAACTTCCAGACATTGCTCTCATTTTTTTGCAAAGCCTTCAGCTCATATTTTATACCCTCTTTTAATTCCTTCTCTGACATCTCCAGCTGCTTCAAGTCTTAATTCCAACTGCAAAGCCTGTTGGTCCTGTTTTAGACCTTGTCTATGATTTTTTCTTTTCCTAATTCCAGACAAGTAATTTTGATATCTCCCCCATTTGGTTCTTCTCAGTTCGATGATACCATCAGCTCACAACCCTTTTGCCACGATTGCTTTTCTGCCTGGCTCCTGGCTGTGCTTCTCAACCCAGGCAGCTGCAGGAGTTGTCCTGCTCATTTCAATTAAGAAAAGTAGATGGCAGAATCAGGGATTTTGCTGACGTGATCCCCCTCAATTACAGAAATAACAAAGAGAAAACATGTTCTACAGTCACATTTGGACTCAAAATAGCAAGATATGATTTCTTTGCTATTTCTATGCCCCATTCCCAGGCAGTACTCTACTCCAGGATCACATTACAAACACTTCCTTCTGGCTGTCTTTGGCTGAACACTGCCATTTTTGCTTACTTTTCTGCTGACCTGGTTTCATTTTTCATGTCATGGTTCTACAAAAAGTAACAGTCCGTTTCTGGCTACCTGCCCCCAGTGAAACCTCTCTGCCCACACGGCTTCCCTCCCACCAGCCCTGCCTGCTGTCCACTGTTTCATTGATGGATTTTTTTGTTTTGCTTGTCACATACTTGCAATGAGCTTCCCCATTTCTTAGAAGTAATGTATAGGATTATTCGTGTAGGTTTGTGTTGTGAGTAAGCTTAGGAAATGTCCCTGGGTGAGCAGCACCTCTGCCATCAAACAGCTGTACCCAATACACCCCCGTTCCTATCACATCAATAAAGCGAGAACTGCAGGATACTCTCAACCAAAGGTAGCAGTGGTCTCACCACCTTTTCTCAGCCATCCTGACAGTTTCTACTTCTACTCCCTTTCTGAAGTTCTTGGGTCCTTGAAATGAAAACAATCTGTGGCCAGAAGTAACTGATACAAGGGATGAAGATACAGAGGATGAATTCCATGTGAGGATGAATTTATCAATCATTGTTTTTGGTGTCCATGACAGCTTTCAAGGATGTCTTGTATGCCAGTCTTTGGGGTCACAGGCTGTGTTTGGATAGTCTGGGTCCAGCCAGTCCTGGGGCATGACTGGGGGACGTTCAATGGGGAAGACATGTCAGATCATGGGATAACATGAGCAGCTTCCATGGCAAGCCACTCCTGCGGGGCCACCCGACACCTACCACCCACAAGGGTCACCTAAATCTGCTTCTCCTCATGACCTAAAGCAGAATTTGGGCTTGCTTGGCTCTACCTTGTGTAGTAGTAACAGCTTCCAGCTTTTCACTCAGGCTGTGTGCATGGAATCCTGGAGTCCAAAATCAGGCACTGTCTTCCCAATCCTCTTACTGCCTACCACCAAGGTGGGACCCAAAATCCATGTCCCACACTTGGGCCCCTCACTACCTGTAAAATGCAGGAGCACATCTCATGCCATCCTCATGACTCACCTCCTAACTACTTACTACACTTCTTGCTTTAGCTTCTGAACTCAACCCATCTTGCTCCTTATAGATATAGATACAGATATATATACCTGCAAAGGTCAAGGCAGCAGCACCAGCTCTGTACTCTGTCCAGGCACCAGCTGTCCCTGGAGATAAAGGACACCTGCCCAACAGCATCTGTAGAAGCCTATACCAGAGCTAGCAGCATCCATTGCCCCTAGCTTTAGATATATTGCTTAGAAGTGCTTTGGGGTGAGTTAGGAACCCATTTGGGACCCTCTGCTTTCCAGCAACCTATTTCTAAGTTTTTCAAAGATAAATATATTCTCAGAGTGAGATGCACATAGCTTTTACAATATCTGCATTTTTGCTTTACTCTATACCCTGTTCCTACTATCCCAAAAGATTAAAAGTTGATTGCTACTGTCCTGGGAAACCAGAAGCTGATGGCAAACCAGTTAAAACTTCATTGGGTTTTTTTTCTGAGCCATCATCAACAAAGTATTGCGTTTTGTGTGTTTGCAAGGGTACCAGAAAAAGAGTATCAGATGCATACATAGCTTAAACACTCCCTTCCACCCTCACAGGCACACACAAACACACCTAGAGCAGAGACCAGGAGGAACACTAAAAAGCTCTGTAGAAGTATTTATTTTAAAAATAGAAGCTATAGTTCAGGTCCAAACTGACTTGTGTGACAGTTGCCTGTGCTGATTCTTTTCAGGAGTCTGTGAAGCATTGCCTGTAGCAGCCAAACAGGCTGATAAACCCCTGACAGATCCTGCAGGGTTGGAAGAACTCAGCACAGTGATTCTCACAGCCAGCCAGTACCACCACTCTGTATTGACATTGGCAGGGCTGTGCGGGTCTGTCAGAGGGAAACTGGTGACATCATGCAGCCTTCATCCTTCCACAGTGACCCACATCAAAGGCAATTTAATCACTGCCCAGAGGAATGGACTTTCTGTAATATACAATGAATCATGTTTTGAAGTCCTAGGAGGTCATACACAGCTCCTGGCAAAGACAGTGGAGGAAGGTGATGTGGATGACAACCCTTTACAGCAGATCCCAGAGAGATTGTAACTGATGATGAAAAAGCCTCCTTAAAGGTTTAGCCCTGCATACTGTAATGCCTGGACATGGATTTATCAGTAGCTCTGCAGGGACACTGATACACAAATCATGGTTATCCCAAGTGTTAACACAGCTCGAGAAAGAAAATCTTATTGTAAATGTTCTTGGTCAGAAATTATTAGGATAACTATATCAGTTGAATATCCATGTTGTCGGAGTTAGCAGAGCACAGCTTGGTACCCCAGCGATTTTCTAGGCTGCCTTTCCAGTCCTATGAGTCCAGGCCTGCTGGGCAAAAAGCATGGTCCTTTAGCCATGCCTTCCACCAGCAGCCAGCTCACTTTGCTCCCTTGCTTCAGCAGCACTTCTGAACCAGCAAGGGCATAATGAAGGACGATTACCTGCTCTTGAAGAACTGTATAATGTCTAATTGTACCTCAAGGCTAACTTGAAGCTACGCACTGACATTTAAATAGTGCTCTTTGCTGACCACTGTTACACATATCAATTTTTACTTACATTGTTACACACAGATATACATTCATATATGCCTATAAAAATAATGTGTCCTTTATGACTGGATATCAAAAAAGGTAAATTAAAATGTTTGTGAGACTACCTTGCATACATAGGTCTGCAAAATATTAATTTAAAAATTTCAAAGTCCAAAACAAGCAGCATCCCTGAAGTTCAGTCTTATTACTCACAGCTAGCTGGGCCTGTTCAGGAAACCAGGACTCTATTTCATGTGAAACATGAAGGTCAACATATTTTATTTCTCTGTAGAATGAAATCAAAATACAACGTTCTCCATGGATGTTACCATGAAAAAACAGATTCAGAAGACATCTGGTAGCCCCACAGGTGACCTAGATTCTCTAGTTTAGCTGAGGGGGTTGAATATCAGTCTCTGATATTCCAGGTTCTCCCCAAGGAAAGGTAAAATTCCTTCTGCATGTGAGAAACTTAGTAGCTTCATTTAGGTACTGCTATGTTTTAGCAAAATGTTCCACAGTTATATTTTAGGATGAATGTGTGATTCTGTGAAGCATTTCCCACTAAAAGCCTTCTTCAGCTGGATAACAAATGTTTTATTCTGGTTAGTTCTACAGACGAACTCACTGGAGTCACACCTTGTCTGTCCATGGGTACCAGCTCCTCCTCTGCTTTAGTATATCTCTGAGAGGAAGGATCACAAACACAGAAGAGACGCAATGGGGGTTTCTGGATATCTGAGATCAATTGAACATGTGTGGGAAACTCTTAGGATACAAGCGGATCTGCCTGCTGGTGCAGCTACCCCTCTCAAGCCCAGCATATGCAAGGCCAAGGAGATGGCTTGTTGGTCATGTACAGCCACCGTGTGCCTCTGATCCCCACTAGCTGAAGGCACTCTGGGTTCTCAGCCTCTGACAACATGTGCAGGTACTTCAACATACTGAACACAGTAAAGAGCAGGACTTCTGTGAACAGCTGCCTGGAAGACAGAGGTGAGTGGAGACCTTTGCCTTTTTTTATGAGCATATTGCAGCTGCTGGCTGGTCTCTGTTCACAGTTGACAAAACAGCAGAGGAAAACAAAGGAGGGGAGGGGCCTGTGTCTGCATCTGCAAGGGATTGGAAATCCAGAGATTATTCACCGCAGCTGCATGCTTCCTCATGGGCAACTTCAGCAGGAAGAGTTTTCCTACTTGCCAAAAAGATCACCTCCGAGTGTTTCATTGTCCCAAGCTTTACTGAGCAAAGTAGAAATGTCATTATTTCTTTGATCAACAATTCAAAGTGGTACTCGAAATGCTAAGGTTGTTTGCAAACTCATTTTCAGCTGAACCTCAAAAAGGTAAGGGCAGAGCTTGTTCAGAACTGATAGTTACCACGTGGTGATCCACTCTCCTAACCAGGTCTCAAACAGAAAAGTGAGGATTTTCTCCAAAAACCTGGCACGTCATAGATTTCCTGAGTCAAGTGAGAGAGCTGCTATTTGTATAAACCTCTTTCAAAGCCCTTATATGACAGAAGAGTTTCTTTCTGGTCTGAATACAATAAAGTCAGAGCATGGAACTTCTCAGCAGACTCACTCAAACTCCTCTGGCCATCTCAAAGGCAAAGCTGATGACTCGAGAGGAGCTAGGGACAGATTTCCCTTTGACATCCCTTTCCCAGCTACGACAGGAAACCATGATGTCTTTATTGTTCAGGTGTTTAATGCAGTCAGAGCGGTCAGTAATAAAAAACAATGACTCTGGGTATGTAACATGGACCAAAATCCAGTGATACGCAATTCTGTGCAGTTCTCAGGCTTCCTCCATATCCTGCTGTCAGTTGTGTTCCTCTGCTGTGCTATTCTAAAATGTCTTTCTCCTATAAAATGTAATTGCCTGTATCTTTTCCTGAAGATGGTGAGAAGATCTCTCCCATGTACTGCAGGGTTCACTCTGTAAGGACCTCCACAGAAAGTGGACATTGGAAAACAAGTGTCTAGGATTATGCTGCTCCAGGCGCTCCAAATCACACCTATCTGTTGTGGTGTACTGTTGGCCAGGTTTCGGTTTATCTCATGGCCAGGCACTGCTGTCTCCCCCCCCCCCCCTCCCCCAGTATCTGGTTTCTCTCCCTGGAGGGCTCTGCATTTCGCAATCCTATACAAAGCCCACCAAATTCAAACCCCTCACTCCTACCTCATAGGATGTTTGTATCCTCCCCCGCCCCCTCATGTTGGTATATATGTAACTGTAACACGCTGTGCCCGCGCTTCCCTGGCACGATCCTGGTGCCCAAATTAACCATCTGGGAAGCCCCTCCGCTTGTCTCTCCCTCCTTGGCACACCTGTAACATTGGTGGGTTAGGCGAAACCCCACCGGACCTTCGCCAGCCCTCCTGCATCCCTGAAGCAGCCCAGTAGCCCCTGGAACTGTGGGTGGACACCCAGTAACCCTGTCGGCAGCATCGCGGCACCTATCTGCTGCCTCCACTGAAATACCTTCTCAGAGCTCACGTTTTCTACTACTACTGCTAGCGGGAATCTTCTCACCCTTTCTTCTTTCCTGCATGATTTGATCAGCTTTTTTAGAAAAGCAGGTCTGCAGGAAGTTGTGACTTCTGAGGGCATGTTTGCACTCCTGGTTAGACCTAAACCCGGTCCTAAGGCCTACAAACAGTACTACCCACACTGCAAGTTTGGGTCTACTACACAGCACCTCTAGCACTAATCCCTGGGGCCATGCCCTAGGCAATGATCAGCACTGTGCCAGGAACTGCCTTCTGCAGTTCTAGAAAACAACCTCAGTTCCCTTTTGGAGATATACTGTCTACGATGTATGTTCAGGTTTTGACCCAGTAAGCAGGATTTAGTTGCTTCAGCATTGATGTTTTGGGCTATTTGAGATGCGCCAGCCAGTGCCACCTGGCCCCAAGCCGCTGAAGAGCAGTTTCCCGTAAGCCCTCTCCCTATCAACTACCAGAGGATGTCCTGGTGTGTCAGGTCCTCTCAAGTCACTAGATACCTACAGCTGGGAAACTGCACTGGGCTGGTTGGTGCCTTCACTAGGAAACTCACAGGGAGAGGTTAGAACACAAGTCTAAATGCCTAAATAAAGACTCATGGATTATGGCTGAGCTACTCATTTTCTAAAATGGTTTGGAAGTGATTTTGTTGTCTGACTTAATTTGTAAACAGCAGTTCCTCAGCTTACGTATGTGAATATATATTTTGTTCTCTCTCTGCATGTCTGTCAGTGAGTGTGTATGTACCAGTTCCAGCACACAGATAACACTCAAGAAGCACCTGAAGCAGGTGGAGATAATGTAGGTCTGGCTTGGCTCTAGATCTGGGTCTTAATTCCTTCAAAGTCAGGAGGTGTTGGGATCTGAGGTTTTGCAGTAGACAGAGCCCTGTAAACCTCAGCTTCACCTGCTTCCTCCTTCTGTCTCCCACTGTGGAATGATAGGAAAGAAGACAAAGCTGATTGCCAAGTGGGCACAACCCGAGGGGAAAATTCCTCCTAGCCTCTGCAGGGGAGTTCATATCTACACTGGTGCAAAAGGCCTACTTACCTCAATTTTTGCTTCTCCAGCTCCAAGTGTAATTAACTGACATAAAATTATCCAAACATTTTTCAAATCCTGACCCATTGTTTGAATCAGTGACCTCCTGCAGTATCAGATTCCACAGGCTGACTACATACTGTGTGAAGTATTATTTCTATCCATTTACTAGCCATTAATTTCTGACCTTTGGGAAATCTGAAATATATATGATCATGTGAAGGACCCTGAGCCATTCATAGTTGTGCATTGTGCAAAACACATTTGTTTGTTTAACTAAGTTCTAAGTTCATTTGGCCCCAACTTGAGCACCAGGCAAGACAAATTAGCCCACAAAGCAAGAGAAATAGCAAGAAGCAAGCTGCCAGCTGTTAGATGAGGAAGCAGGGAGCTACAGAGATTCCCAGAGCCAAATCGTTATCTTATTTATGCTAGCATAAATCTAAAGTAACTGCACTGAATTACCCTGGATTTATCCTTTTGTAAAAGAGATCAGAATCTGACACTCACTTTGGAAATCTCCTTTCTCCAATTTCCATTCTTCCTAGAAACAGAATGAGACACCATTGTGCCACAGCTTTGTCAAATATTTCCTTACAGAAAAGTATCAAATAACCAACAGTTCTGAGGAAAAAAATCACTTGCAAAACTTTCAATAATAAAAAGAAATCTCACAGTTTTGCAAAGCAAGAGGTTGCAATACCAAGAGAACTAGACAGAATTAACTTTTAAAGTGTCCTTCGTCTCTTTGGTCCCTACAACTATCTGCTTCTGTGAAGTCCAGTTTTGGGTCTCAGTCAATCCTAGCTGCGGAACTGAGTTTGATCAGTGGGAAACACAAAAAGAGAGCAGAAATGGAGACGTTGCAGATGCAAAAGAAAGAGATGCAGGCAGATATGAATGTTCTCTATACATTCCAGTGTGCTCTTGTTCTTTGATTTATTTTCTCTTCTCATTGTCTGTTGTGGTGTGTGTGGCTGCAGCCACCATGGCCCCAGAAGAGCCAACAACATCAGAGTCCTACTTCTCAGACCACCAAGGCTAACAGCACTCCACCTGGGGTTATGGTGAGAACCCAAGAGCCTGTGTTTCCCCTGTTTGCATATTTCAAGTTGATAGGTTGCTGTTTTCTCCTCCCTGTTTTACGCATACATTTATGAATATGTGTTCTCTTAGTTGAATATGTATTAAGCCTGGAAAGTTCTATGTTCTGAGATCCCTCATTGGTTGTTCCCTGTTGTCCATCCCTCAAGTATCCACATTGGTTGTTTCCCTCAGCAATCATCCCTTTTGCCCTTCTCCATTGGCTGTAACCCCTTCTCTCCCTCCCCCACCCCCCTTCTTCTCCCCGGATAAAAACCCGGGACTTCTCTCTGTCCTTCATTTTTTGTCACTGACTTTTTCGCATTGGTAAGCACTCCGTGGAATTCCTATGATGAATTCCTTTCTTTCTTTCTTTGCTCCTATGTACGCAGCTCCACCTCTGCCGGGAGATTTGCTCTCTCAGGTGCGGGGCTTGCATTTGAGAGACAGGATCGCTCTCTAAGGTGCACCGCCAAGCCTCCGGGCTCTCTCTGGCTGAGTGCAGCCTTAATTGTCCCTTACAATTATATCACAAGGTTGCTGCAAGAGAGAAGCAAAACACAAATATTGCAAAAGAAATACAGAACCAGCTAAGCGATATAATAACCTGTTAGTACAACCCAGTCTGTCCTGAAAAGAAAATTACCACTTCCCTCCTTTCTAGTAAAGTCCTCAGCATATTTCTTATCACACATATGATTTTATTGCCAGGGGAGTTTATGCGAGATGTGCTCAATTTGCAAAAGTAGTTCTGAAAAGTTTCTTTAATTATTATAGGATATTTAATTGAAATAGCATCACTCTGTTTTAAAACATTGTAGTGTTACATAAACTTGACCTGTAGCACCAAAGCACTTAATTTTTCTCCAGCTACGTCATACCCTTGAAATGCTTATGTATGTGTACAACACCCTGACTTGTCCAGCTGAAAAACAAATGCAAGCCCCCATCAAAAAATAATGACACTGCCGCTTTCCCTCTTGTCACTGAGACTAATGGAGGAAGAGGCTCTAAGAAAGAAGCGGCCTCATCTTAATTACCAATGGAAAATGAGACTGAATGAGACAGATATTTTAAGTATACAATTGTGCTCTGAGTCCAGATCTCACTTCTGCAGTCACAGAGCTCTGCCTACAGCCCCAGGTGGCAGCCAGCTCCACCTGCCCCTGTTCTAGGGAGTGGGGGGCAGGAGTGGGGCGGGGGAATCACACCAGGAATGTGGGGTCAGGGCCATGGGCAGCAAGGGGAGAATGCTCCCAGCAAGACATGGGGAGACCCAGGAGAACACGCTATTGCACAGCCAACTGTGGATGGTCCCCAGCCAACCCTGCCCCTCACAGGGGCTATGGGCATCTCCAGCTGCCTGCCAGGAACATGTTATAACAGCCCCTCATCCCTTCCCCCTCTCCAGACTGATAGCTGTCCATCCTTCGGCACAGATTTTTTTGGGTCAGAACTAAAGAAGAGGAAGGCACAGCTCAGTGCAGTTACCCAAATCGCATAATAGTGCTGTATGTGTGAGGACCAATAAAAGTATTAGCTGCTGGCATCAAGCCAAGAATCCATTAATGACAAACTAGTATGTCTCCAAGAATGTACAATGTTTTACTAAATAAACACTAAAACCAGGAAGTTTTCAACCTCTGTCACTAGGTAAAGCTTCATTGTGACTCTATTGGAAGGAAGGATAGCCAGGAGATGGGCAAGAAAACTTTGTTACACTGTCAAAAAACTATTTAGTACCAGGAGGAGCTGGTGTGATGTATTTTACAGTGGTTTACGAAGCATGATGAATGAAGATTGATGCTTTCATGGGATCAACACGCTGACTAAATGGAAAGGAAAGAAGGCAATGGTATGTGCAGGCAGAAGGTTCCATCATGCAGGATGATACTCAAAAATCAGCTCACTGAATTTTGTACCTTTTCTTCTGTGGCATGGCATCACTATGCTGTTATTTACAGTTTTCCAGTGAAAGAGATCTGAAAATTGGAAATACAGACATCCAAGTTCCCACAGTTCACAGGACACTAGGGAAGTGGTCGCAGCACCAGCCTGACAGAGCTCAAGAAGCATTTAGACAATGTTCTCAGGCAAATGGTGCTACTCTTGGGGTGTCCTGTGCAGGGCCAGGAGCTGGACTTGATAATCCTGATGGGTCCCTTCCACCTCTGCATTTTCTATAATTCTATGACTGAGGCACAGAAGGAATTTATCTCTTGGAATTCATGAGGAAAAGAGAAAGCATTGTTATATGGCTGCTTCCAGGTCATGCCATTGGAAGGATTATGGTGTACAGAAGATGAGATGCAGGATAGATATTAATAAGGCCAAAGGGTGACTTAAATAATGGGCAGCTAAAGACAAAAATACATGACAGGCAATTTTGAAGGCTTTCGGTGGCAAGACTCTTGTAAGAAACCCGGTGGCTCTTCTGAACACATGCAAAGGGAGTCATTGCAGGGAAGCAGTTAAAATGTATATGCTGCTAGGCAGAGCATTGCACAGAGGTAAGAGAGCTGAAAATGTACTGTGAGGATCAGTGTAAGCTAGTATCACCCTTCTGGGAAAGACAGTGGGATATCCCACAGAATCTGAGATCTGTGATAACAATAGTGGGTGCGGCCTCTGTGGTGCACCCAGCTCCAGGAGTACCACCAGGTGCTTCATACTCTGCACAGTTTTGTCTGCAGAGACCCCGTGGAACTTCTCTTGCCCTGCAGCCCAGAAGTCAACCTGTCTGTTTGGCAACTGGTGTCCCAAATACACACAAACTCTTCCATCCGTGTCTTCCCCAAGGAAGGGACCTCTATGGTGAGTTCAGAGCACCAAACTTTTAGATTCTCAGCCCAGATTTGAAACTGTTCCTGTAGCCTTGAAAAATCTTCTCATGTCTGTGGTTCCTATCCTCTGTAGAAGAAAATCAGTCTGAGACTGAAGCAGGTGGATGTCGTCTCAGTAGCAGGCTTTGTATGACAGGCACCTGTGGCACACTTCCATCCAGCTTCCAAGGCCAGCATAAGAGTCTGTCTGAGGAGAGTTCTGAAGATACAGAAAGGCAGAAGGAGCAAGTCTGCCAGAGGGAAGGCAGCTTGCCATCCCCAAAGGCAGCTTGCTTCTGCCAGGGCGAGGGCAGAACCTACTGCTTGAACAGAAGTTGAGAGGTGGGGGGATTGTAGGCCATGGGGATGTCTGCAAAGGGTAGGAGGGAGAAGACTCAGAGGGACAGTAGAGCATAGGCTAGATCAAGTCCTGTGGCTATTGACATCCCAAGCTACAGGGTGTAGATCATTTTGGGCTAGAGGCAGGGGTTAGCTGAATGCTGCCATTCTGTGCATGAAATTTTACTCCCCCATTTGCTCTCTGTTGGTTTTTACACAGGATGCTCATCTGCACAGACATGTACCAATTGGCTTGACTACAGCTACATCTCTGAGGAAGAAAATGGTACAGAGCCAGATCCTCAGCTGGAGTAAATCAAGCAGATGTGGACTCAGGCCAAATGAGACCATGCATGAGATCTCCCAGCTTCTCCTCTCAAAGTGTTACACTAAACTAAACATAAGATACAGTAGCACCCTATCTTTGCCTTGTTTTTGCACACTGAAGTTTTGTCCAACTTCACGTGCCGGGGTAAGTACAAGGAAGGTGATCACATGAAAATTGTATCCAAATTGCCAATGGCTCAGACGGTTGTAATGAAATATGGGGATAGTTGTCACCACTCACTGTTTTAGGACAGCAGAAGCACAATCCATGAGATCTTGCGTAGATATCAGACCTGAAAGGTCTGTATAACTCTACACCCCAGTGTACGGGATCTCAGAGCCAGTCCTGCAGGTACAAGAGGGTCTGGGCAGCCCTGCCCAGGAGCCACATCTCTTGAAGCTCAGTGGTGAAGAGATGCTGCTGCCCCACAGGGCACTGCCCACATGAGACCACCTGATGCTGGAATGCAAAAGCAAAGACCCAGCAGTTCCCCCTTTCTGGTGCTTCTGCAGGATGCCACCATGTCACTCTCCATGTCATGCCGAGCCACCTGAAGGCTGCTGTCACTTATCTGGTAATATTTGAAGATCTTGGTGGGCTCTGTGAGGTGTTGGTAGGAGGTGCATTGCCGCTGCCTTTTCCATTAGCACACCAGTGTGAAAAGGACCATTACACAGCTCATTTCAGAAATACAAAAGGATCCCTCAGCACCATGGGCACCCTCCCCTGGCCAGGCAAGCCAACCAGAAAGGTGTTCTCATGAGCAGACAAAAGCTTAAGTAGCCTTTGCAGCATTGTGGTCTTGTACCTGGAAATCCAAGAGGAGCCATGAGTGCTCCAGCACACCACGCCCTGGGACAGACCATGGGCACTCCCATCATCTTCAGTGCCCAGAAGGGCACTCCACACCCCAGCCCATTCCTCTGAGACTGATTAAATTGGCTTTTATGCCATTTTGAGAATTCAGATGTGCTGCATGAAAAACAGCAGCTCTATCTAAGGCTTAAAGCCAGCATCAGGCCCCTTGGCTCAGATTCCTTTGAAACCATCTTTCAGTGAGGAAACTTTAAAAAAGATACTGGGGTTTTTTTCCTCCAAGAGCTTTCAAATAGTACAGAAGTATGCATTGGCCTGGACTTCCTAACTCCATAGAGATCATTGCTGTGTACAACTCATCTAGTAAACTGGTGAACAATGATTGTGGCATCTAAAGGTGGCCAGTGACTTGCTGGTCTGCAGCACTCACAGGACACTCTGGTTTTCACATCTGGGTCAAACTCTAACATTTGTGTGACCTTTCAAAATCAGAGAACTTTCTGTGAAATACACAGGCAGCCAAACATTTAGGTCTGCAGAGTTACCGTGGGACATTACTTACTTATCACAAACACAAAACTCAGGAGAGACAGAGCTGTCCAAAATTTGGATAGCATGTCAACTCTTCACATTAATGCACTGTCTCTATAATTAAACAGAAACAAATTTCTCCAAGAGCTTAGTCAGACCCTGGGTTTGATAGGAATAGATAACCAGCTCCATCATCCCAAGGTATTGATTTGGGCTTTCCTACAGCATCTATGTGCCCTAATTCCAGGTAGTCCTCTCCCTATAAGAGCAGCTCTTCTCCCTGTCACAACAATGCTGAGCACTATTCCTCCATAAAGGTCATGGAAATCAAAGCTTGTGTTTCCTTCCTGGGTCAATAACAACACATGCACCACCCTTCTTTCCCCACCAGCACAGGTGGCATCACCCTCCACCACCACCCACAGTGGGCCACAGCAAGACCTGCCACCAGCTGCTGCATGATAGCCTTTGGACACCTTCCAGCAGCCACTTCATTCCCAGGCTCACTTGACTGCCACACAAGGCATACACCACATTTTGCAGCTCCATCCCTCACGCGCCTCTGTGCATCTTCACTGTTTTGAGTTTTGCTTTGATCACAAATATCCAGAACTGGGGCTCTGCTGTTCAGATGTTGCTGCTCATGTAAGTGATATGACCTCCGATCCCCTTCCAGCACAAATAAGAGGAATGAGAACTCTGCAATTTGTTTTCTACCTACTCTTTTCTATATTTTTTTTAATTTTACATTTTTATATTGTTAATGAAATTAACATTTTAAAATACGACGGGTTTTTTTTCCCATGGAACCCAAACTTTGCAATGTTTGTGCACAAAAGGGACAGGAATATGCATGGAATACATTGAAAATTGCAATGTATAAAGGCAGAAAATGTGTTGCAATTTCCACACCCTCCATGCAGGACAACGACTGTCTTTTTTTGCCGATTTCAGTCCTTACTGCAATGTGAAAAACCTTTTAGAAATAGTCACCGTAATTACAGTATTTTCTTCATCAAGATACATCGCAGGCTGTCTGCAAAAGGGAAATGCTGAGCTGCTCCAGTCTCCGCCATGGGAGCTACCTATGCTTGCCCTCAGGTCACATACATATTTCTCTGCTTCCCAAGGCGTCTTGGGACGCCCCTCTAGGGTGTCCTAAGAGGAATCCCGTTGAATTTGTGGAAACAAGGGATGGGTTGCACCATGCCAGTTATGTCACTTTAGGTGAATTAGGAGCCATCAGTGTACTGGGGAAAAGCCAGTGCAGCTGAGTATGGTGTCTGGGATTATTGCTCAGCCATGGCAAGGAGGGTGCTCGGCACAGGAAGGCACAGTCCCTGCTCCAGGTGTCGCTGTCACTTCCCAGGGAGCCCCATGGCACACCAGGAACCAGCACATTCACCTGCACCTGTTTCCCACAACACTGAACCTGCCAGGCCTCAGAGCATCCCAGCTGCCCCAGCCACTCCTCCTGTGGAGGGGAACAGTTGCTGATTTTGAAAAAAAACCCAAAATACAGAATGCTGGGGTGAGAGTGGTTGCTAAAGAACTAAACCTGTAATGAAATGGACACTTTATTTATGAAAAATTTAAGTCTTTAGAATTTTGTCTTTTCATATTTTGCTTGATGCATGGTATTGAAAAAATGGAGAAGGCAGAGATGAAAAATCACAGAAAATCATATTTTGCCTCCATCCTTGTAGAATCTTCTTTAATATCATCAATGAAATTTCTTTCAGTGATTTTTTTTCCACATAAAAATCTCTTTTATTCTTCCTAAGAATATGTCTGTTTCAGTGAGAGGGAAGAGCTTGGTATCATAAAAATTGTAGCCATTTTTATGTAAAAATAAGAAAGCAAAAAAAAGCTGCTGGGGAAAACTTTTTTTTTTTGCATACCAGTGAGCCTCAACTTTTGCTATCAACATTTTGTCAGACTAGTCTTTGGGGGGTAGCATGGTGTGAATTGAACTAGCAGAATTGCAAGGGTACAGTGTACCTGAAGAAAATGAAATTTTTGTAGCTATGACAATGATGCTAGACTTTAAATCTGGGAGTAGGAAGGAGTGACTAACATGCAAAAAGCCACAAGTGGAAGAGAGAGAGGATGGAGAAATTATGCTGTCATACAAGGACAACAGAGAAAGGATAACATTCAGAGTGGTTATTAGCTGCACAAGGTTTTGAAAGTAAAACAAGTGCAAGAGGAGTAGAATCTGCAAAAGAAAAAGCACAGGGAAGGGTGCGAGAGGGGAGTATTGTTATCCTGATCACAGGCAAGAAATGGTTATTTACTCACCGTGCTTGGCTGGGATGGAGCAGTGCAGTGTCAGAGCCTGGATGGGTGCAAGGGAGTAGAGCAGGTCATCAGCAGGCAGGGAACAGCAGCGCTGAAAAGGATGGATCACTCCAGGGCAATGGTTTATACTTGCTTCATTATTTAAAGTAGGCTGAAGAAGGTAATTACTCATGAGTCTGACCACGAGGTATTTAACAGTTGAATCACAGAAGGAGCTGTATGCACAACCTACCTCTGCCTGCCAGAAGGCATAAGTTGATGATTAATACAGCTTAAGTCACATCTCACTTCTCCCACTGGCCATTGGCCAAAATGAGCCCATTTTCCTTAAGGAATAGGTCCGTCAAGTGCAATTCAGTTCCTGCCTGCTTAGGGATGCTGTGAAATTATGCCTGCACTTTGCCAGACCATGCAGGACCCAGGCAGAGATGCAGCTTCTCTTCCAAAGACATCCATTGCTCCCATCCAGCTGCTCACTACAGCACCATAGCGAGAATGAGCAAGACATGAGCTGTAGGTGGGTGCTGCACCCAACGGGACCTCCAGGTTCAGAGGATCCCTGGAGACATGGGATGCAGCTCCAGAGTCAGGGGCTAGTGCCTGGAAGAAGAGCTGCACCCTGAGGCAGCATAGGCTGTGTTTTCCCTGGGGTCAGGAAAGGACAGAAGGCAGGGTTATCCAGCCCCAAAGCAGTCCAGCCTGTTTGCACATGTTGGCTTGTTCATGTGTACTTGTGGGTGTAGAGCTCAGCAACAGCTTTTTTTTTTTTTCGGTTGCACTATGCTCATTGTGATAACAGGAGGCTTAATTTTGAACAGCACTATGAAACCAATGAAATAGATGTAAGTATTAGCTGATACTCAATACTAGGAATGACTTGTCTTTTATGTCCTCTCACTGTTCTGGTAGAAGCCTACCAGAATGCAGGACACATGTTTTCCAACTCAATAGCAGGTATCCAGCTGGAGAAACGTGTTTCCCTGAATTATAGCCATATGCTATATATCCCACTTCAACATATCATATCATGTTCCATCTGTACAGAATTTGACACTGCATAAAACAATCTGCTTTGAATTTGAATGCATATACTTCCTCACACAAAACAAAATCCTCTAGCTAGGCTATGAGTCTAAATGCCTCAGAGCTTCTGTGAAGCTTTTGCCACAAGCAGAAAAGACCAGAACTAAAGCTGTAGGGAGGAGAAGGTATTATCTCTGTGCTGTTCCATCAGAAACAAATTCTACCTTTGCATCAAGGAATTTGTCCTGGTGGTTGCTGATAGTGAACAGAGAAGAACCCAGAGCAAGAAATATTCGCAAACCCACTAGGACTACCAAGCTGTACAAAACATAATGGCCAGGAGTACATCGTCCTGGCTTTCTTTAAGCTGCTCTGAACCTCTCACATCTGTGAGTGTGGTACTTAAGGCACAGCTAGAGAGTTGGTGCCTCAGCAATTTCTAATACTGTAGCTCTCATAATTACAGAAATTCAGAAAAAACCCATCAGGCATGTTGAAGACAGCTCCTCCTTGCACAGACCAACTGCTATGACAAGTCAATGAGGCAACATTGAATGGATGTTGTTGTTTTTCAAGCAAATGTGAAAGCTTTCCAATTGTTTGCCACACTTCTAATGGCACCAGGTCAATCCCATATTCCTTGCCCTCTTAGGCATTCATCTTAAAGTAAAGAGGCCCGTTCTTCTTGACATGAAATGTGAAGTTAGAAATACTTGAGAAGTCCTTAAATGATGAAAATTTCCTCTTGATTTCCTCTTTCTCTCTAAAAACCTTTCAGCCAGGCCTACAGTAGGTGCTTAATGTTCCATGGCTCTACTGCCTGTTTCGTCAGTCATGAATTTGTTTGCATTGTCTCCCAACAGAACTGCCTTTGGCAGAGACACATCCCAAGTTAAATAGGTTTTTAGACTCTAGTCTAAAAGAACAAAAAGAAAGAGCAACCAAATGGTAGAGTCAGTACAACTTCACCACTGTTAATGAAAATATTCTGCTTGTAGAGTATTGACAAAAAGGGACAGGTGTATGTTTTACAGAATTCCAACTCTTGATGATGCCAGTAATTTACTTCCCTCTCTAACAACAAAGCAAACAAACATTTGGGAGCTTATGTCATACTGGATGTTCATCTTCACTAATCAGAGATGTACGTGAATAGGTTGATTAGCAGGTATGCTGTACTCAGTTCACAGCTGTGCCAAGGGCCTGCAGACACATATCCAAAAACTCATTGCCCTCATGTCTGCAGGGTTCTGGTTCAAGATGGACCAGACTTTCCATTGCTTTTATTTGTCTGGTCACAGTAATATCTAAAACTCCTCTCTAGAGAGCCACATGTGAACCAATATAAAATAAATGACAAAGAGAACAGCAATGTTAGATTAAAACTCCTGAGGACACAAAACCTAGTTTCTGAAAAGTATTTCAAAGTCAGCTGTAGGACACAGCTGGCTGCAGAACATCTACTGGAAAGTGCAGATAACTGGCTTTAGGCTGATTGACGTTTGGGAGTTTTTTTACCGGAATTGGCACCAACAGCAAATTGTGCCTGGTGAATTCACAAAAACACATTTTTGTCATGCTATGACCCATTGCCTGGTTTATGATGGCAACAAGAAACTCTCATCCAGTGCCGGACTCCATCAGAGTAGGAGTGAATAAAGGCACTCCTTCATTCTGAAGCATTCATCTGGCTGCATGAAACAGAATGCTTTACATAAAGTTATGAGAGACATTTATTCCACTCTGCTCAGTACTAATGACATCCCAGAAGGCATACTGTCTAGGTGCCACAATAAGCATCACAGTAAATCCCCTTTCTCCCATTTCAAGAGCAAAATTCAGATCTGTGTCTTGAGGGAGAAAATTGCAGATAAGTGCATAACAGTTTTCAGTTCTCCTCAGTCCCAGGCAGTTCATGATGAAAAGATTTCAGGCACTGTGGCACTGCAGAGTTCTCCATGCAACAGCATCCTGGGTGCTCCACTCCCTCCTCTTCTGATGGCAAGGGACTGAACAAGGCCCACCCTCTAGACATATCTGAAAATATTTTTCAGAACACAGAGCTGGCCCTGAGTGAGTCTTACATATGTATCTGTTGTGCCCAGCTATACTGATGTCCCAGGTCATGTTAGTCTGTGGTCAGCAGACTACTAATGATCCAGAAGATGTCAGAAAGGGATCTGTTAGATCATGATCCCTAAAACTGGGCACAGCACTTTACCTGAGCCCTCATGAGTCTAGATGTCAAAATATTTCTGACACCTAATATCCCAGTTGTTTTACTCTGGAATATCCTGGTCAAATGAATCATTCATCCATTACCTTGTATTCAGAATTCATTTCATTACACAGTCCAGACTGTCTCTTCTAGAAGCATTATTAGCTAGGTTTTTTTATATTTAGCTTGATGTTATCCTTTTTTAAGTGTAGTATTTTGCATAAAGTGCTTAAGTGTATATTGTTGCCATTACATTTCACTGTACTTACATCAAACTGTCCCTTTAATGTAGCAAAATCATTTTGGAAACTTATGTGTTTGAGTTGCATGTCACTCTTACCAAGAAGGACCCGAGACTAATTAGATATTATTTGTTCTGGATAAATTCATACCAGATATTTTTATCATATTATCATTCTGCAGTTGCTATTATATGAAGCACTTGAATTTTTTGCAGTAATTCTCAAAGTATTGGACGTATCTGAAACAGGTTGTCTGGTCTGTAATTCTTGGTACATTTTAAATCTTCTCTGTGTTCTTAAATACACTTGCTAATATTTCATAAATTCCTGTAACTAGTTCTTTAATTATACCAGAGTAAACTTCCCCAGGACTTCCTGCTCTGGGTGCATGCCCTTTATTCAAAGGTTCCTGAACTTCTCTTCCATGAGCTACATTTCAATCGCCTTGCTAGTTCTAAGTGCGTTCAGCCTCTCCTATCAAGTGTCCCCTACTTGCTAAGGTGGTGTTTCACACTTCAGCCCACTCTGTCATTTGTCCTTTGTTCAACACCCCCATCAAGTGATAATCCTTTTCTCTTTTTCCAAATTTCTATTTCTGGTCCCTTTTGCACTCTTTATACATCAGTTCTTCTCGTTTACTTATCCTAGTAGTGTCTTTGCTCACTTTTTGTATCATATGTTTTTGTCAATAGATAACCACACAGCTTCTGACTCAGACCCCCGGATTTTCTTCAATGCTGTCCTCCTTGCCAGCAGGATAGGTTCCTATGAGACCTTTAACTAAGGATTTCTTCCAAACTGCCTGTTTTCTTAAGATTCTTTCTCCTTTTGGCTCCTCCCTTCAGAACTTTCCCTATCAATTGCCCGAAGTGAGGAAATCTGCCATACAGGAGTCATTTGGTCTTGCTCTCCTCCTCCACAGACACATGAGCTCAAATTGCCTTCTAGCAAGTTTCTCTTTCTTAATCATATCTATCACAGCTTATCTGGCCATGTCTCCCATAACTGCCTTCACTTTTTGAAACAAAGAGTTGTCCAAACACATTCCAAAAACTTGAGGAACTTCTTATGCTGTGCTGTTGAGTTTTGTTTTGCTGGTGTTTTAATTTTCTTACACCAGATAACCTGGTTATATAAAGTCTTTGACTACCACTACCTCATATCCTCAGGACACTCCCAGTAGTTGCTCAAAAATGTGACATCAACCTCCTCCTCATTCAGTAATCTTTAGTAGAGTTTTACTGTTCCCTCTGTTTCATCTCCAATCACTCTGTCTTTCCCCTCTCTCTGGCCTTCTATACATTCCTAATACACCAGATAATACTCTTCCCTTTTTTACTGCCTCCACTTCCTACACAAATTATACTCTCTCTGCTAATATTGAAGTGCCGCAATTTATTTTACTGAGCCTGTGTGATGCTGATTAAACTGTAGCCTTTGTTGTGTCCCAAGGCTTCTTGTTCTTCCTGTTTATTCTCCATACTCTTACCATTAGAGTGGAAACATCTCAGATGTTTGGCAGGTTGCCCTTACATTATCCCTTTTGTTCTTCTATGGTCCTCCTGCAATTTTCCACTTCACCACAGCAATGACTTGTCAACCAGACCTCTACTTTTCTTATTCACCTGAGGTCTCTCCTGCCCACTCACTCGAACCCTGCTGTCCTAGGAGCATTTTTACTCATTTTTCTCTAGTAATAAAATTCTCACATTCTGGAAAGCAATGTTTTTTTCCACTGATCTAACAATACTCCATAGGATGGGGATTCTCCTTGGGGTCTTCCTAAAAAATGGTGCAGAAAGTTGTGAGTAGGAAAGCAGTCTTATCGGATAAAGGTTCACAGTCCAATTTCGGATTTCTCCATTCCAGAGAGGGGGTTGACAGCATTCATAATTTAAATGAACACTAGTTTTGTCAAAGTGCTAGCACATGGACACATATAAAGTCCCATACTCTGCATCAGGACGACGTTGTGCAAAATTAGCTCTGGGTAAAACCTTGAGAGAACCCTTTCTAATTCCCAACAGCATAATACACTAAACAGTAATGTATATTATCTAAGACAGTGATACTTTTCAAGGCTGCAGTCATCAAGGAATAGGCAGATGATGAGTGTAGCAGGGACAATATGTTGATTCTCCTCCCTCACAATTATGAACAGCTGGAACATCCTCTGTTTACAATGGGTCTGACACTGCAAAGAAACAAGAACAAATATTTGGAAATCTAATCACATAATATAGCTGAATGCTGACCAGAGGACCCTGCTCTAGGGGAGTATACTCCTTTATAGCACATGGCTGCTATGTGAGAGAACAAATTACACACTATTGATACCTGCTGTCCTGCTGCCCAGCCTCTGAATGATTGACAAGGGTGAAGCTCAGTCTCTCGACTTCCTCAAAGCTTCAGATGTGCTTCTGAAGCAAAGATAAGAGGTTATGAAGGAAGGGGTTTCATACAATGTCATCAGCTCAAATAATATTTGAAGTTAAACGCTGAGTTGTTAAAAATAAGCATGCTTATTTTTAAAAGGCAGTAAACAGACCGACCTATCATCTACATGGAGATAACAAGGAAGATGACTCGATCTGCTCTTCATAGGGAATTTCGAGCTTTTTTCCCCATAAAAAATAAATTCAAAAATACACCGCTCCCACAAATAAATGTAAGAGGGAGTCTGTCATCCAAAAAGAGTTTACTTTAAAAGTAAGGGCTTAAGTCCCATGCTGTTTTTTTCATTCCTGTACTCAGAATTTATTCCAATGCATATCTATACTTCAAAGAAGAGTCCGTCATTTTCTTGTGCCTGAGCAACACAGCCAGTGTGATGGATGATTTGTGTAACGTCTGCTGATAAGTATCACACCATCAGCCAGACCAACTTCAACTGTCTTCTGTCCCTCATTGCCTGCTCCCAGTATTTCATAGATTCTGCTCCCTCTTCTGGTCAGCAACATAATAAAAGAAATAATTTCCCCTTTTTAAATGTGATTTTGAGCATGGGGAGTTGAGAAATGGAAAGAAACTTCGTATTACTTTGGCAGGACAAAGAGATCTCAGCTGTGCATCTGCAGCATTTCCATATTTGGATTTCTCTCTAACAAAGGCTTGCAGTATACATAGTAAAAAGCTGAAAAAAGAATTACAGGTATTTTTTGTTACATTTTCAATTTACTGGTTATCCCTTGGGGGGAGGGTAGGAGAGAGGAAGGGAAGTGCAAGAAAAGAAAGACCATTGATCAGCTTTGCTGTATCTATTAATTTCTCCCTCTCAGCACCATATTGTTCCTTTTCAGATTTGTGCAGAATAATACTGCAGACCTAAAAAAGGAAGTGAGCAGAGATCCCATCTTTAGGAATACCCGACTTGTCAAAATGGGCTCAGATAATGTTATATTAGCTATAGCATGCAGAGCACATGCTCAAAAAGGCCAGTATTTTCTCTTTTCCATTAAGCAAAATCCAAAAGATGTGCCTCCAAAGCAGATACTGCAGTTTCTAAATATTTTTGCCTTTTTTCAGGTTCTCTCTCTTGTCTTGGAGGTTACCAACCACAGACATTTGAGACAACAGGCTTTGAAACCTTTTCTGCCCATTAAAGACGTCACCAAAAATTCACTTAATGTAGAAGAAAGTACAAACTGCACTACACTGTACATCCAGGACAGACAAATGTTGCCTCTTTAATTACTTCCTTTGATGGAAGTTTTCTGAGGCCTCCTACAGTTGAACTTTGTCTGATGAAGCTCCCCAAAGCCATGTCTGAGGCGGAGCAGAAAGGACAACTCAGTGACAGGACAGCTTGCCACCAAGTGTGTGATGAATGGGCTTGCAACAGAAGCGATATTGGTTTTTACATGGAAAGGAAATTGCATTGAAAATCTCAGTGCACAGTTTTAGCCAAAGCATTGTCTGTACACACAATAATTCATTTCCTCAATAGACAGCAAAATAAAGAGATAATTCATTCAGCTTTCCCTAGCTGAGAATTTTTTAAAATTTCAGATTTTTACATCATGTTCATTTCCAGTTGACAATGTCTAATGTATCTCGATTATCTTTCCTTAAAGAGCATATTGCAGCTTGTTGGGCTCCATTTGCCCATTCTTTCCCTCATAAAGAGAACAGAGGCTTGATCCATAGCAGAAGACTGAACTGGTGTGGTCAGAACAGCAACCAAAGTTCACACCAGTCAGAACTGCACATGGAGAACTTGGCTTTAAAACCAAAGCCCTTTTTAAAGCTATACTTTCCAAATCTACTATTAGTAATGAATGTGAAACACTATTAAGTACTAGAAAGCAATATTTCTCTAAGGCTGGAGTCTTCTACAGGTCTGTTAGCTGCTGCTATTCAAACACTCGGGCCCGATTCTGCACTCCTTTGTTCAAGCACCAGTCCAAGGGAGTGAAAGCTGGTCAGAGAAAAACATGTGGGATCAGATCTTGTGATATGGTAAAAAAATTCCACTTTCCATGAAAGGAACCTTGTTTTCAAACACATTCCACAAGGTGAGCAGCTCTTTCAGCCCTTCTGCATACAAGATGAGGCTTTTTTTTTTTTTCCTTGAGCGTGGGGCTCACAGCCCCCAACCTGTACCACCTCTGCATGCATCACTGAGAGAGGATCCTTCTCTTACTGAAACAGCTACTCATTGAATAGTTCTTCATTATCTAAGAGATAGCCAGGAAATATTTAATAAATATATTACCCATTGCATCAAAATAAATATCATTTATAAAACATTCATTGTCTTTTGCTCATCATCATCATACAGTGTATATTAATGTTCCCAGTACACATGAGATTTACAAACGTTTGCCTGAATTTTTCCCCTTAATGCATTCTCCCACTTACAATAATCATTGCATAAAATGTATAAAAACATAATGCAGCTTTATGCCATTGGCATATACCAAAGATGAAACTAAAGATCTTGTGAGAGTACAAAAAGTCTTCAGACAGGAGGAATGGCTTTAGGTACGCCTTCAAGTGGCACTTGATCCAACTCAACTCTGCAGCATTTTAGAATTAGAGCCAATATTTACTTGAGAACTCAGAATTACTTAATCAAATAACAAAACATATAAAAGCAAGCTGACATTTTGGAAAAAAAAATTTTAATAATACAATAATAGTTGTAGTATCGTCCAGTAAAGGTGTATTGTAAAAATGTTCTGAATATTAATTTACTTCAGATAACTTTAGAGTTGTAAATACTTGCATTATATTGAGGTAGACAGTAAAAAAATTTCTTTTCTCCATTATTAGCACAGAATTTAAATCTTGTAATAATATCTTAAGGAAATGATAATGTTAAGTAAGGATGAAATATTTGATTAATGCTTAATTCTGTACAACTCAAATATAAACTTTTAAAAATATTAGAAATTATAACATTTCGAGTGCATATCATGTTTTGTACATTAAAAAAAGAAATGCATGTTGTTCATCTCCATTTTGCACTTTTCAGTCTGTTTAAATAAACAAATATTTACAACTTTTATATGAACAACAGTGCATCCAAAGCAAAATGTGCATTTTAAATTAATGCTCCTGGTTGAGTCTTTTTATTAGCATTTTATATTATTATTCTCTTCTCTTTTTTATTTTTTTCCACAAGTTTGTAGCTCTGCAAAACCAGATAAGCCAACAATTCTAGAAATCGGTGGGGAAAAGCCTGAAACTACGAACATAATAATTACATTTAGAAATGGCTAGGCATAGCTTCGAAGTGCACTTTCCTCAGGTGAAGCCACAGCTGAGACCAAAGGTGGGAAAGAAACAGAACTCTTACATAAAACGCCTTTTCCAGCACTACATTTGCGTATAATACTGCTGCAAGTTGCGAGGGCTGCCGAAACAGAGCTACCCGGAGACCTGGCAATGGCATCCTTGCACTCTTCGTGAGACCTGAAGGAGTTTCCTTTCCAATCCACCCCTGTTGTGCTTTCTGTAACACTTCGCTTTTCACAGTTTTTCTTTGCTGTCTTAAAATAAAACCTAGCCGGTAATTACAATCTTAAGCAATTCTTGTTGGGTTTTTTTTCTCCTCCTTTTCTCTTTCTTTTTTTCCCCTGGGGGGCAGAGGGGGAAGGGGGGGGCCGTAGGCTATTTCTGGCTGGTAAGCTTGCAGGAATGTGAAAGAGAGAGGGTAGAAATGAAACAGCCCTCTTCAGAGCAACTTCAGAGAGAGGGATCAGTCTGCTCCCTCTCCCTCCCCCGACTCTTTTTGTACTTGGTAAATTGCCTTCACCTTTGGAGGGAGGAGGATAGATCGCCAGATAAACCCCGGGGGAGGAGAAGGGAGCGGGGAAGGGACCGGGCGGGGGCCTCGCCGCCTGCCCGGCCCGCTCGCCCTTCCCCGCCGGCAACCGCGGGCCGATGCTGCTGTAGCCCCCGCCGCCACCGCGGGCAGCCGCCGCGGAACCCCGGCGCTGGTCCCTCCGCTGGTCCCCTCCGCCCCGGGCTCGGCCGGGCGCGGGACGGGGGCCCCACTCGCCGCTGCCGCCGCACCTCCGCCGGACGCAGACCCGGCTGCCGCCAAGGGGCGTCCCTCCCGCTACCTGCAGCCGCAGGACTCCACCAC
>VYZT01032514.1:70708-76058 GCA_013400735.1 Pomatostomus ruficeps | reverse complement strand
TGCAGCGGGACGGCGGGCGGCGGGCGGCCGCGGGGGGCCCGCCGGAACAGCCGCAGCTCGGCCCCCACGAGCTCCTCCGTCTCCGAGAGGGTCGACACATCAAACACATACTGCTGCCGCCTCAAGGGAACGGGCGAGAGATCGTCTGCGAGATAAAAATAATTACAGTCAGTTGCGCTCGGGGGGATCTGCCGAGAGGTCTCTGAGGCGGGGAAGGGAGGGAGCACCTCCGGCTTGTCCGGCCGGGGCCACTCCTGCCCGCCTCACCCCCCACCCCCAGCCGGACCGGGACCGGGGACGGGTAGGGAGAGGAGAAAAGAGAAGGAGAATAGAAGAATATGGAAAGGAAAGGAAATAGAAGAATGTGGAAAGGAAAGGAAGTATGGAAGGACCCGCACCAGACAGGAGACACCTCTCCAGCACTAGAGGCAGACCTTGCTCCATGCCCATCCTCTGCCTATCAACCCCATATACACGTATCTATTGTTCTCTGAGAAAAACCTGGACTTCTTTTTTGACACATCGGTGTACAAAGTGCAGCGCAGAAAGCAAACCAGATTCCCCGAGCTGCTTTCCAATAAAATGTTTACAACTCAGCAAATACAAAAATTCCCAAAGTCCCTGTGTTTCCCCAGAAGCTAGTAAAGCTTGTGTAGATTTCTATAGTAAAAGTGTCACTGGGAACCTCTGTTCAGCAGCCCCTCGCCGCTTTACCAAAATCAGTCCGCCCCAGGGGTAGAAACAGAGACGAAAGAAATATACACCCGCCTGTTATTTATCGATATCAAAGGTCATTGTGATTCCTAATCAGTAAGTTTCTCAACCTCGGCTCTACCTGACAGGTCTCGGGGAACCTCCTGCGGGGCAGGAGAGACGAGGGGATGATTTATGCAAACCAAAACCTTCAGACGCGCCACGGCGATGTAAAAATCAATGCGGATTAACGTGCAGTTAAATCAGTGTGGATTAGCACACTCGACAGTCGCCCTGCGTCGCTGCGTGTTCCCCTAGACGTCAGCAGGGAGATGGAGCGTGGAGTGCAGCAGGGACAGCGGGAATTGCTGGGAAAAAGCCCTGCCACGGGATCCTACGGCGGAGCCTGGCTGCCTGCCGAGAGCGTCCCCCTCGCCCCGCAGGGAGCCGCTGTGGGAGGCCCCGCCGCCCGCCCGGACCGCGCCGCGCACCCACGCAGCATCCCAGGCTGCGGAGCTGGGCGCTCGCCGGGCCCCGCACACCCGCCCTGCTCCGGGGCCAGGCGGCCGGAGCGTGGCCGCGGTCCCAGCCACGCCCGGCGTGGCACGAGGAGTCAGCAGGGAGAGGGAGTTCCCGAGCCGGAGCTTCCCCGCCTCCCTGGGGCTGCGCGCCGGCGGGAGCGATGCGGAATCGGTCAGGCCCTTTAGGCATCCTGAAGAACTTGAATCCAGGCCTTTCGCCTCCCACTTCAAGCTTGTCTGTTCCCTCGCTGTGGGGCTGCTCCTTCCCCAGCGAGGGGCGAGAGGCGGCCTGGTCGTGCATCCCGCTCGGGGAGGGCGGGAGGAGACTGAAAAAAACACGCGCAGAGCCCGAAAAATGTCGTCACAGTCCAGGTGACGACAACAGCTGCTCTGTCGAGCTGCTGAAAATAAAAGTGAAATCCATCGGGAGCTGCCTAGACGTGCTGGACAGTTTCATCAGCACTGCAAGTACAGACCAGGATTCGGTCCATGAGTCTCTCGTGGGTTTGGGGGTTGAGTGGGGGTAGTTCTCCCCTTCACAAGCGCGGGCCGTCGGGGCCAGGGGCTGAGGTGCACTTGGATGCGGGAGAAGGGTCCAACAGCTCAGGAGATCTCTGGTATCATTGCCCCCCCCCCCTTCAAGGGGGTCCTGGGAGCTTCAGACAGAAGGGGATGAGCATCCCTCGGGTAAGAAAGCACAGGTCCTCCTCCTTCTCGTCGTCCTAGGGTTTTTTTCTGCATCCAATATCTGTCAGATACCCGGGCATCTGACAGGGTGCAGACGAATCTCCTGACACTGCCGAGATACCTCAGACCTTCCTTCAAGGGCTCCAGCGACCGTCGAGGAAACTAGATCAGCGCCTTCCCCTGCCCCTATACCCAGCTTCGGGGTGTGGGCAGAGGTGGACCTGGGCACAGATTCGCTTTTAATCGCTCTCGTTGCTTAGGGGATGGAGAGGTGTGTGTCACGCTTGGTTTCAAAGAGAGATGCTCGCTCTCTTTGATACTCCCGCACGCCATGGAATGGGGGTGAGGAGAGTGCCGCCTCCAGGCCGTTGTCCCTCCGGAGCAGACACCCCACACACACACACTCCTCCTTGTCCTATTCTTGGCTAGCGCCACGGTCCTGGGATCCCCCGCATCTCTGCCGGGGTGCAGGAGCAAGGCACCGCGGCGCGGCAGACTTGGCCTTCAGGGAAAGGACAGCTCTTTCCCGGGGGATGGGGGGACACGAAGGTGACAGCGCCTCTCCTCTTCCCGAGGAACCATCACGCAGGTGGCCTGTCGCAGCGCAGGAAATAATCCCATGTGGGGGTAACATCCAGGCATGCCGATTAGACGGGAGGGAAGCGGCAGAGGCTGAATTCCCCGCATGTCCCCGCTACTGCAAATGGGCTTTAAAAGGTCTGCAGACCCCTGTCACACGGCGCTGCAGGAGGAAACCAGCTCCAGCACTGTAGGTGCCAAAAGGCTTGCTCAAGGATGCTCCCCAAGCAGCATCTTTTGATTCCAGTTTGGCGAGGGTTTGGAGCTTTGCACGGCTGGTCCGAGTTGCTCGGTGACATGGCACGCTGGGGACACGGCCGATTTGTAGAGAAATGTGCTCCCGGCCAAGCGCATCTCTGAGACGGGTTTCAGCAGTACCGAAACTCTCCGCTGAAAAAGTCCCACTGGCTCAGGAAGCTGCCGGCTCCCGTGCCTCTCTCGGGAGGGCAGGGAAAGGGGCAGGGCTGCCGGTTATTTCAAATAAGCAGCTTTGAATCCGATCAGATAAATGCTATTTATTCACTCTTGTAACCTAATAATTCCAGATGAATACATAATCCTAAACCAGCACTGGCTCGCTCCCAGCGCCGTAGAGAGGGTGGGAAAAGCAGCAGAGGGCGGGGAGGGAAAGCAGGACCTCCGGAACCTCCACAAAACGGGGAGAGACGGGTCTAGGCTGGGCACCCTTTGTTCCAGCGAAGCTGCCGCCTTCCCAGCACACAAAGAGAGGCAGCAGAGACGGCGTGGAGACACCCTGGCTTGTCCCTCTCTCTCCCTTGTGAGCAGTGCACACGGATAGGGGCTTATCCTCCCCAGTTTTCCTTTAAACCCAAGGAGCGACTGGGGTGAAACCCGGGTTTCTAACAGCCAGCTCGAGATCTGCCTTTTTCTCAGGCCAGTTGAAGCGCTCCTTACAGATATTCCCGTTACCGAAATACTTGGTGAGAATAGCAGTCATCCCAACTGGGCTGGGGAAAGCCACATTGTAGAAAATGCACCGGGTAGGTGTGTTTATATTTGTAATGTTAATGTAGGTGAATGTTAGTACCGCAGTAAGTATTAGTTCTATTTCGACTCTCCGTAGTTTATTCCTTCTTTTCGGGCGAAAATAAAATATTAGGAGCGGGAAGGAGCGACAGAAGGAAGGAGTAGGTCTATCCGAAATTTAACGATGTGTCAGTGGCGTGGGAAGAAAGCAGCCCTACTCCGCTCTTCCTCTCCCGAGGCGTTCAGACAGCGGCGTGCCCGGTGCTCCCGCGGGCGGGCCGTGCAGGCCCGGGCAGGGCCGGGAGTGCTGCGCCGGACCCCCGCCCGCCTTCCCCTACGCTTTCCTCCGCGGTGCGGTGGCTGCGGTTTTAGCATCTCCGAAGCTAAAATGAATTACTAGGTTGGGACGTTTCCCTCAATTCCCTGTGTGAAGCCTCTCCCGCTTCCTGGGTCGCTTTCTCGCCGCAGTCTGGGCTTTGAGGAGAGACGAGGGTTAACAAAGGCTACACAAACTTTCCCTTTTCATGGCAGATCAGGTACTGGGCTCCCAGCCAATTCATCAGGGCTCAGATCTTAACTTTACATCACTGCAAATTATACCCAAACCACATTCAAGAAGAATTTTCCCATTCCCAAATTCTCTTTCAAGCCATATTTAAACTCGCAAACCAAAAGCACATTTTCAGTTTAAAAACACTTTGCAGACACTCGCACAACAATAATCTGGAAATTAAAACATATATTGTCCGTAATTGCGAAGGTCTGCCCACACGTTGTCTGCAGAGTCGCAAGGCTGACAGGTATTTCTTTCGGAGCATTATCCAAGCTGTGGAAACAAGGGGCTGACTCTCCATGTGTGGTATTTCTCCGGGTTTCAATTCCACATCTCCCAGCGCCTGCCTCGCCGCAGTTTTTTATTACACCGAGTGATTAGATTTAAATGCATCGTTCACTTCGCTATCGAATAACCGAGAAAGACCACACCTTCCTCGGACGAATTCCCAGTCCTGCCAAAAACGCTAACTAGTTGTTGGAGGGCTGTTTTCTTTTTCTTTTTTTTTTTTTTTTTTTTTTCCTCGTCGGACGGGAAGGCACCTGGCTGTGATGTACCTTTGATCACCGCTGCACCGTACCTGTTCCGGGAAGGCTGCCTGCCCTTGCCCCACCGTCTCGCTCACCGCCACCTCTCCGCTTCCCACGAGCGACCCTCCACCCTCGGGCGCAGCGGGACCGCTGCAACACTCGCGGGATATCCCGCAAGGCTGCGGTCCCTCTGCTGTCGGCATCGTACCAGGAGATGCGCCGAGGCGAAGAGGAGCTTCCTTGGGGGATTTCTACCTGCTGTGACAGACCTTAATCCAGTATCTTTCCCCTTCCCCATTTGCGGCGGTTTCGCTACCCGAAATACTTCGACGGAGGAGAAATAATTCCTCCGAAGTTATTCGTGTTGAGAAAATCGGCCTGAATATTCCCAGCGCTTGGAGCTAAGGAATGGAGCCCTTTGGAGGATATTTCTGAACGATATATGTGGAAGCGCAAGGATACACCAACAGAGAATACAAATCTGGCCATAACTAGCGAAGACCGAAATGTCCCCTTTCACTCATAAATCAGACTTCAAGCACGGGAGGACTCCTAACCTCAGTTTCAGCCTGCCACGAAATCGCAAGGAAAGGAGGGTTTTTCGATCGACCGTTTTGGGGTTTTTTCTACTATGAAGGGAGGAGGTAAATGAGGAAGGCGAGGCGCCCGGCTGCCGTTCCCAGCGCCGAGTGGCCCCGGCCTGCGCCGGCTTTTCTCCCCGCGGGCCACTCGGCTGCCGGTTGGGGCCAGCCCAGCTGCGGCACAGCATCTCGCCGCGGGCGGCGGAAACTCCACAGCTC